>QANX01002966.1:0-28660 GCA_003254975.1 Ochetophila trinervis | reverse complement strand
GATAATGTACATAGAAACATATGTGCTAATGCAGAAAACTCAACTTTCTAAAACCATACAAGATAACATGAAGCTATATCAATTAAAAAGGGTGAAAGAATAGAATAGCACTAATCGACAATAAGATAATGATGCTCCTCCTCCTTTAAAGGATTGGGCAATGGAGCTTCTCTATGTATTTGTAGCTGAAAATACCACACCCAAATTATACTGTTCATTAAGATCAAATCAAACATTTTATTACTCAAAATAGTATTACAATTCACATACAAATCACTGTACCAGAGGCTCATCGTCCGAACCATCAGATTGCCAGTCATCTCCAGCTGCAAGTGCCTTGGCTTTCTGTTCTTCTTTCTTTTGAAGCAACCTCTTTGCTCTGGAAGCTTTCAACCTAATTTTTTAACAATTAAATGGAGATTAACTAAACACAGCTCCAACTGCCTTGTTAATCATATGCCATCTAGCCAATTTTGGCAAACTTCAAGGAAAAGTCTAACAAAATGACCTATTGCTATAGGACATCATGTATGATTAAAAAAAGAAAAAGAAAATAATAATAATCTGAAAGCCAAGTTGAAACACAATTCAAAAAGTATAGAGGTGATTTTTGTAATTAGACCAAATATTTTGGAATGAAAATTTCAAAAAAAAGACAAAGATCAATATGGCGTATAGTAAATGCTACTTGAGATCAAACATGGAGAAATTCACTACTCACAGATCTGAGGAAGGAGCTACGGGTCTAAATCCACCAAATAGGTTATCTGTTCCACAATTATCCAACACTTTGACTCTTTCAAGCAGATCTCTTCTGGACAGTCTCTTTTTCACTCTAACCTGAATTGACCAAAGCTAAAGTTACAAAATATACGTAACTGTATCAAATATGAAACCAAGGAGTCAGACAAGAATTCTAACTCTAACCAATCCTGACAAGAGCTGGATCCAAATGATGAAAGTACATATAGAGCAAACTGAGAACTCAAGAGTACTGACCTCAGGACATTAAAGAAACACGCTTTCTAGTTTACTTGACAAGTTTCAATCTAAAATATAATCAAGAACAAACATAAGCAAGAGGGTAGGGGAGAGGGGGGCGGCACGAGGGAGGAGGTAAATTTCCAAGAGTTTATCAATTACCTTTTGTCTAAGTGTTTCACAATATAATGACTCACGAATTAAAGGAAAAATTGCATCCACGAAGTTCTCAAGCATCCCTTTAGCTCTGTATATGTGGCAAAGCTTCAGTTTTACTTTTTCATTAAGCCACCATGGTTTAGACTTATCCAAATGTGGGTCGCTGGATTCAAAGAAAAGAAGAACAATATTTCTATTAATGATAACAATGCATATGATTCTAACATAAAAGAATAAAGATAATTTAAAACTGTTATTGGACGAATAAAATCCACAAATAGAATTATCATTCAAATGAGATTACAAAACTGATTGTGTAAAGACTTTCCATTTTTGGGGGGCAAACAGATCCTCTAAGTAAGCAAAGAAAAGTTCAGTGACCTCATAATATATAGATTTACGAAGAAGTCCAAATTCCAAATTTCCAATAGATAATATTTTCCAGCACCGCGCTCCAATTTTTAGTAAGGTGAAACTGTGGAAGAAGTATTTTCTCTGGGAACTTGACAATCCAAGGATCTTGCTGCATAAATATTTTACCATTACTAAACATTTACTAGTACATATGACATGGCAAAAGTTAGGTACATATTGGAAGGTCACCTACTAGCCAGAGGTTTTCTTTTTCTGTCCTTGCTTTTTTTTTCTTCCAAAAAATTAATTGTCAGAAGTTTAATATTTATGGGTATCTTTTAAACTCAGCACCTTAGGAGAGTGAAGTTCTTGTTTCCCTTAAATATTATATTCATTATCTTTTCCTCCCATCTCTCTTTATTTCAGCACAAAAAAATTCAAAAAATCGAAGTAAGAAGAAAAAAAGGTGAAAATAGAAAACTCGCCAGCTGCCAGCTGGAGGATCACCCGCAAGGGCCGCAACCCTCAAGAGGGCTGGTGACAGGCCCTCCATCTGGTTGCCAATGGACTTTAAGTTGGAAAATTTTCAGAACGGCTTTTAAGAAATATGAATAATAAAAACAAAATGGAACAATTTGAAATTCAAGACACAAGAGAAATGGAAGGGAAGCTTCATGTTGGCTTGTGGTAATTTTAAATGTGTTGCAAGGGAATATAGTTTTTTAATGAATGGATATAGAGTGACCTGTACAATTAATGAAAAATAGAGAGATAAATAACGAATACTGTAGAAGGACAAAAAAGGATTGAGAAAACTAAGTAAAGAACACAAAGCAGAGGCAGGTCTTAGCTATAAATACTACTTTTTAAAAAATAAGTCTCTTTACTTATCTTATACTTGCAAGTAAAACATAATTCTCTCAAACATCTCATCATCAAGAGGTCTCACTTACCTTTGTAAAAGAAGATAATTGTTTGTAATCTTTCTTCCAAGGATAAGTAACAATGAGCAATTTTCAGATGTAAAGACCCCTGCAGAAAAAATAAAATTCAGCACATCGACATATGCTCAGGTACTACTATAGCATTGCAAAAGAAGTAATAGAGGAGTGGAGATGTTCATTAGAGGGCCTTCTAACCATTTTGTGGGAAATAATCAATAAGAGATTCTCTTTGATTTAAAGAAAATGTAGTTAAGAAGTTTCAATGTGGAAGAAAATGGTATGTTGAACATCAAGCAACATTACCACGGACATAATAACTTTAGTTTAACATAAACGCCACAGCTTATAGCTCTTTTTTTTTTCTTTGTTATTTTTTCAATAAACACAAAATTTGTTGGTTATAAAGATAGTACTGAAGCTTTTCACAATAACCAAGCATCTTCAAGTATCGATACAATTTTTCCTCTTAAAACAAGTCATCAATCAGATATATAACTTGAAGATTTACCATATTTATTGAAGACACATAAAGTACATATCAATTTCTAATGACCTATAATGCTGCATTAAATGAACAGCACAATAAACTGGAACTTTATCATTCATTTATAAATTTATCATCCAAGAACAGAAGATGCAGCAAAGAACTGACAAATACATTCTTCTGTTGCATAAGTCTTAATCTGTAACATCAAATCAATAAAAATTAAATAAAAGAAATAAGTGCGATTTATTACCACATGAATGCCGCCAGCTCCATCCAACATCTTATAATACTTCAACGCCAAATTATAATGACCAAGATTCTTTAACGAGTCCACAACTTCAAAGACCAAATCAATAACCGCTCTAGAACACTAAATTGAATCTAGTATTACATGAGAAAGTCAAGCAATGAGCATAACTTCTTTAAAACCACAATAAGGTCAAGATTACTTATCAGAGCATGGCTGCCTACCCACAAAAACTATAATCATTTAAGATAAATTTTGTTTAGCATAAATATAATCTCTGTGGTTTTGACTTGATTTACATATTTGGGTAGTTGTTTTCAAGTTGATGGTAACTTAAACACAGCAACAAAGCCAGAATATTTGTCTGGTCCTAGTATTTAAATCTTACTTGCAATTTTCCAGGTAATACACATAGTTTAACTGTTGACTAATAGATATGTTTTCCTTATTTAGGTTGATTTGATTACGATATTATTTCCTTGATTGTACAACCTTAATTATAGGATTCCCCTAATTGTATAGTTTCCTTAGTTTACATAATTTCCTTAGTTGACATTATTTCTTTTGTGTATAAATAGGGATCTTGTAACCATTGTAAAGCAAGATTGAGAAATACAATTTATTTTCTTCTAAAAATCTTCATGGTATTAGAGCTATAGCTGTTTTTTGGTAAAGTGTTTTCTCCCTAAGCTATTTTTTTTTTCTACAAGAACTTGTGAGAAAACCATATTCAGATCTTCTTTGAAAGGTTTTGCTTTTTTTTTTTTTTTTTTCTCACCTCCCGTCTGAAAAGAAAGCCCAGCCGTCGACGACACATCAGCCGGAATTTTGTCGCCGGAAACCACCACAAGTGACTCCACGCACCGACGAAGCCTCTGACGCTCCGATCCACGTGCCAGCACGTGAAAGCCCGTGAACAGTCATTTCGCTGCTGTTTTTCCCGCCGCTGTCTTCAGACTTTCTTGGGCTTCCTTTCCGGCCAGGTTCAACCTTTTGTTGGTCACAGATTCTAATTTTTTTTTTTAAGGATTTGACTTTTGTTTCTCCTATTCTTCCCCATTTATTGTTTAAATGGCCAAACCAGTAACTCCAAACAGTGAGAACCCTTCTCTACAAATTAGTCCTATTAGGTTTGATGGATCTAATTACCTTGCTTGGTCAAGGTCTTGCATTCTGTCCATCAAAGCAAGAGGATTTCAGGGATATGTTAATGGAGTAAGCACACGACCTGAACCTACTGATGCAAAATATAATCAGTGGGAGTCAGAAAACTCTCTTGTTATGTCATGGTTGATCAATTCTATGAGTCCCCAAATTGCTCGAGGATATTTATTGCTTGATACTGCTGCGAAGATCTGAGCAGCAGCGTCTCAAACTTATTCTCAAATGGGCAATGATGCACAAATTTATGAACTTCGGAATAAAGTCCATGGCACAAAACATGGTGAGATGACTATTTCACAATATTTTTCTAAACTAAGTGGTCTATGGCAGGAGATTGATTATTATCAGAATTTCCAAGCTGTTTGTCCTGCTGACACTGTCAAGTTTCAGAAATTGGTGGACAGGAAACGTATATATGATTTCCTTGCTGGATTGAATATTGAATATTGAATATGACCAGATAAGAGTTCAAGTACTAGGAAAAGAACCTTTGCCTCCTTTAAGGCAAACATATGCTTATGTGCAGCAGGAAGAGAGTAGAAGAAGTGCCATGATATACATAGCTCCAGTAGAGAATTCCGGATAGGTTGCGAATGCCTCTCGTGAGCATAATAAGACCAACCATTACACATCTTCAAATAAGGATCATCTGCATTGTGATTATTGTGGAAAACCTAGACACACTAAAGAGATGTGCTGGAAATTGCATGGTTGACCAACTAGGGGACGTGGTGGAAAGCAGATGAATTTTTCGAGAGCACAAGCCAATCTATCTGAGACTGCAGAAGCACCCAAGGAGACAAACTCCAGTGAGATTTTTTCCAATGCAAAAATCCAAAACCTTAAGCGTCTTCTGTCTAAGCTTGACTCTCCATCAACCTATGTTGCTTCCTCCCAGTTTGTGCAAACAGGTAATGCATTTCTTGCCAATCTTGATACTTGTTCATGGGTTATAGACTCTAGAGAAAACAGACACATGACAGGTTCTTCCAACAATTTTCATTCTTATTCTTCTTTATCTAGAAAAGAAACTGTTCATATTGCAGATGGATCTTTTACTCCTATATCTGGAACATGTTCTGTTAACTGCACACCTAATATTTACTCATCTTCAGTTCTTCATGTACCCACTTTTCCTTTTAATCTTTTATCTGTTAATTCACTTACCCAAGCGCTTGACTGTAAAATTGAATTTTTTCCAACCCATTGCGTATTTCAGGACCTGAAAACAGGGAAGAGGATTGGCACTGGTAGACTGCACAATGGCTTGTATCTCTTGGATGAGTGTGGTCGTAGCCTAGTACCTGGTTCAAATCAAGCTTTGTTAAGTGATTCTGTAAGTGTCCATCAAGAAATCATTCAATGACATAGAAGATTAGGACATCCATCCTTTTTTGTTTTAGAAAAACTTTATCCTAGTTTATTTAAAAAAGTTAAATTTGATTCTCTGTTTTGTGATGGTTGTGAGTTTGCTAAACATAAAAAGAGCTCTTATCCTCCACATAATAATAAAAGTCTTGTTCCTTTTATGACTATTCACTCTGATGTATGGATTGTTGTACCCGTTTAACTTGGGTTTACTTGTTGAAATCTAAAAGTGAAGTGTTTTCTTGTTTTCAACGCTTCCACAAAATGATTTGTACTCAATTTGATGCCAATGTAAAAATCTTAAGAACAGATAATGGTACAGAATATATGGCTGGTGGATTTTGTACATATTTGGAGTCTCATGGGATACTACACCAGACTAGTTGTGTTTATACTAGTGCTCAAAATGGTGTAGCAGAAAGGAAAAATAGGCATTTGTTGGAAGTAGCTCGGTCTTTAATGTTTACCATGAACCTTCCAAAACCTTATTGAAGTGATGCAATTCTGTTAGCAGCATACCTTATCAATCGAATGCCCCTTAAAGTTCAAGATTTTCAGAGTCCTTTAGAAGTTTTGCACGGTAAAACATCTTATATTGTCCCTCCTAAGGTCTTTGGATGTGTTTGTTTTGTCCATTCCCAAAATGCGGGTAAATTAGATCCCAAAGCTATCATGTGTGTGTTTGTTGGCTACTCTCCAACTCAAAAGGGATCAAATGTCATCATCCTTCTACTAGGAAGTATTTTGTGAGTATGGATGTTACCTTTAGAGAGTCTGAGTCTTATTTTGGTCCATCCACCTTACCTCTTCAGGGGGAGAATGAGGTAGAAGAGGTAATGTCTAATCTTCCAATGCTTTTTAATGAGCCTATTCATATACTAGATGGTTCAAGTCAGGGGGAGCTCCGTAATGATGGGAGATTAAACAGGCCTGATTTAGAAACATACTCTCGGAAAGATAAAGCCATTGCACAGCCTCTACCGGGTAATTCAGTTCCTAAACAAGAAACCTGTGGTGAGTGTCCTTTGCCTGATAATTCTGCCTCTAATTCAGACTTACCTATTGCTCTTAGAAAATGTGTTAGGTCTTGTACTCAACATCCTTTATCTAACTTTGTTTCCTATGATTCATTGTCCTCCTCGTATAGAGCCTTTGTCATGTCTGTTTCTTCTGTTTCTATTCCACAGGATTGGAAAGAGGCTTACCAAAAGCCAGAATGGAAGGGAGCAATGATTGAGGAGATGAAGGCTTTGGATAAAAACGAGACTAGGGAACTTGTGGCTCCTCCCTCTGAAAAGAAACCAGTAGGATGCAAATGGGTGTTTACTGTAAAACACAAAGCTGATGGGTCCATTGATCGGTACAAAGCTAGACTAGTGGCAAAAGGCTTTACTCAGACTTATGGTGTAGACTACAAAGAGACATTTGCTCCGGTAGCTAAAATGAACATTATCAGAATTCTGCTGTCTTGTGCTGCTAATTTATATTGGGATTTACAGCAGTTTGATGTTAAAAATGCATTCTTATATGGAGATTTAGAAGAGGAAGTGTACATGGAGATTCCACCAGGATTCAATGATACAAACACACAAGGCAAGGTGTGTAGATTAAAAAAGGCCTTATATGGATTGAAGCAGTCTCCCAGAGCATGGTTTGGAAGATTTAGAAAGGCCATGATCTCCTTTGGATATCGACAAAGTAATGCAGATCATACCTTGTTTATCAAGCATCGTAAGGGTAAGATCACATTACTCATAGTTTATGTTGATGATATTGTTGTGACTGGGGATGATATAGAGGAGATAACTCGACTTAGAAAACTTCTAGCTCAAGAGTTTGAGATCAAATATCTAGGAAAGCAATATTTCCTAGGGATAGTGGTTGCTAGATCAGAAAAATGAATCTTTATCTCTCAGAGGAAGTATATCCTGGATCTTCTAGAAGAAGCTGGTCTATTGGGATGCAAGCCGGCAGAATCTCCTATTGAGTCCAATCACAAACTACACGCAAAAGAAAGTACATCAGTAGATTTAGGGAGATATCAAATAATGGTTGGAAAGTTGATTTATCTTTTATATACTAGACCAGACATTGCATATGCAGTTAGCATGGTTAATCAATTCAAGCATGATCCTCGTGAGTTGCATTGGCAAGCAGTTTTTCGCATCCTTCGTTATCTGAAATCTGCACCTGAAAATGGACTTTTGTTCTCCAAGCATGGGCATCTTCAGATAGAAGCTTTTACAGATGCAAACTGGGCTGGATCTCTAGATGATAGGAGATCAACATCTGGTTATTATACGTATGTGGGAGGAAACTTAGTCACATGGAGAAGCAAGAAGCAGAGCGTGGTTGCTCGAGCAAGTGCTGAAGCAGAATATAGGACTATGGCTCAAAGGGTTTGTGAGCTTCTCTGGCTAAGGAAGTTATTAAGGGAACTGAAGTTATTAGGGAAGAACACTTTGTCTTTATTCTGTGATAACAAAGCTACCATCAGTATAGCAGAAAATCCAATTCAGCATGACCGAACAAAACATATAGAAATCGATCTTCATTTCATAAAGGAGAAGATAGAAGATGGATCTTTACACTTATCTTATGTGAGATCAGAAACCAGCTTGCTGATGTATTTACTAAGGGACTTAGTGCCAGGTCTTTCCATACAATAGTTTTCAAATTGGGTATGTGTGATATTCATGCACCAACCCAACTTGAGGGGGAGTGTTGAATAATAGATATGTTTTCCTTATTTAGGTTGATTTGATTACGATATTATTTCCTAGATTGTACAGCCTTAATTATAGGACTCCCCTAATTGTATAGTTTCCATAGTTTACATAGTTTCCTTAGTTGACATTATTTCTTTTGTGTATAAATAGGGGTTGTCACAAGGGCAAAATCCAAGGTTCAATTTTTCGCTCCCTGTGCGGTCTAAGGTTTCAACCTTAGTCAGCCTTCAACACAATGTCGGGTTCCTTTGCACTAGAATCACCCAACTTACCGTATACACAACCTGCCTACTCTCACAGGTTGTCAAACGCACTTAAACACCTACTGTCTTTCTCCTAACAGCAACTCCACAAGAATGGATCACACATGCACGTTCACAACAAGCATATATTAATGGAAATCACAAGCACACACCATATACGGGCAACACCCAACCTTTTTCATTAACTCACATGAATAAGGAATATAGCCTACAGTATGCAAGGATCACCACATCCATTCTCATATCTTGGATGGTGTCTCAAGTCCTCAGCCTTTATATTAAAACCGTGCAGTTACAACCCAACTGCCTTAGGTGTGCTGGCACCAACCAGCTTAGGCCACATGACCTTGTAGTGGACAACCCCCAATTGCTGGGTTATGTGCTGGCACTTGGCAGCAAGCTCCACATGTCTGGGCAGTCCCTATAATGTCTGCATGCACGCCACCAAGGCTNTTATAGGACTCCCCTAATTGTATAGTTTCCATAGTTTACATAGTTTCCTTAGTTGACATTATTTCTTTTGTGTATAAATAGGGGTTGTCACAAGGGCAAAATCCGAGGTTCAATTTTTCGCTCCCTGTGCGGTCTAAGGTTTCAACCTTAGTCAGCCTTCAACACAATGTCGGGTTCCTTTGCACTAGAATCACCCAACTTACCGTATACACAACCTGCCTACTCTCACAGGTTGTCAAACGCACTTAAACACCTACTGTCTTTCTCCTAACAGCAACTCCACAAGAATGGATCACACATGCACGTTCACAACAAGCATATATTAATGGAAATCACAAGCACACACCATATACGGGCAACACCCAACCTTTTTCATTAACTCACATGAATAAGGAATACAGCCTACAGTATGCAAGGATCACCACATCCATTCTCATATCTTGGATGGTGTCTCAAGTCCTCAGCCTTTATATTAAAACCGTGCAGTTACAACCCAACTGCCTTAGGTGTGCTGGCACCAACCAGCTTAGGCCACATGACCTTGCAGTGGACAACCCCCAATTGCTGGGTTATGTCCTGGCACTTGGCAGCAAGCTCCACATGTCTGGGCAGTCCCTATAATGTCTGCATGCACGCCACCAAGGCTGCTGGGCAAGCCAACTGCTGCCCCATGTCTGCCCATCACTAGAAACCGCCCATAACTGCTACCAACCGCCCATAACTGCTGCTAACCGCCAGCCACACATGTGCGTGTGCCATGCCAGCCACTCACGCACATGTCCATGCCACTTAGCGCCAAACCCGGCCATATGCGCACAACTGCACGCCTACGTGTGCCAATCTATGCACATGACTCGCACCTGCCTTGTACATGCCTCGCACATGCCCTGCTCATGTGCGTTGCTGCCTGCATGTCTGCACGCCTAAATGCCTGCGTGCTGCCTGCCTGCTGCACACTTGTCCCGCATGCTGTTTGGCCTCCTGCCTGCTTGCATGCCTGCGTGCTACCTGCTGCACGCTGTCTGCCCACGCAGCCCACTTGCCTGCATGTTGCCTGCACAGCTCTGCATGCTGCCTGGCCCATGCTGCACACTGCACTCGGCCATGCCACTGACTTCACGCACACTTGCCTGTCTAAGGCACACTCGGCACCAGTCCATGCTGTGCCACGGCTAGCCTTGCTGCCACACATATGTGTGCCTACCCACACACATATATCATCATGCTGCACCACTCAACGCAGCCCACTGCATGCTTGCATGCCTTGCTCGCACACACATGCATTACCTTGCTGCACGCCCAGCCCGCTGCCTGGTCCATGCACAGCCCCTCACCATCCTTGCATGTATGCACACACCACGCTGCACACTGCTTGGCCAATGCACAGTCCATGTTGCTGCCTGCTCACAGCATCCGTGCCCATGTTGCTGCCTTGCTCACAACACCATGTCCGCACCACCTCTGCCCATGCTGCTGCCTACCCACATCGCATGGCTGCACCATGGCTGCCATCTCCAGCCACACTACCTCATCACCTTGGCACGCTAAGCCAGCCGCCCATGCCAAGCCTTGCTGCACCCCACCAATGCAGCCACTCTTGCCTTGCTTGCCACCAAGCTGCACCCACCACAGGCACAACCCGTTGCTGCCTTAGCATGGTGCAAGACAACCATGCCTTGGCCGAGCCATGGGGCTAAGGGGCTAACAGGGGTCTTGTAAACATTGTAAAGCAAGATTGAGAAATACAATTTCTTTTCTCCTAAAAATCTTCATTAACCCATTACTTATCATATTTAGCTTTTTGATAGCAACTTAATAATTTCAATGATTTGAAGTAGATACATAAACTGAAACAAGTATCACTATAGTGATTTAAAACTAATAGCATTATATACCATAAAGTTAAAATTGAATAGTGTCCTTTTTCTCTATTTCTCCTGTTGTATTCAGAGTTTTATTGGGTATGTAGCTATTTGGTCTACTGTTACCAAGCCTTTATGTATTGTTGTAGCAGCTTCTGCAGCTAGTGTTCTTTGTCAAATAAATTCCCTAATCACTATGAAAAATAGTCCCCCTTAATCTTACATGACAAATTAAAGTATTGGGTCAGTACAATTATAAGAGTGTTATTGCAATTAGCATTATTCAATTACTGATACTTTTCCATCTAGTATATGATGAAAGACACAGGTGGTTATGAATTATGACTATGCAGGCATTAATATCGTTACTCTAAGCACAATCAATTTACCATGCTTTCTAATATCTGATAAAACACAGAGTATCTATACTAAAATCTGAGGGCAACAGACCTCTGCCTTCTGCTTATCCCCCAAATGAATGTGGTAGATTCCAGCTTTAATCACCAAATTTATAGGAAGCTCTGTTCCTGAACAATAGATCAGTTTTGCATGCTTAATATGTTGAAGAGCTTTGATGTGCTCATTATTATCCATCAATATGGCAGCCAGTAGATCAACCACACTTAAATGAGCTTCAGTTACACAGCCCTTGAGATAGTCTTCAAGCATACAATAGAACGTTCACCCTGACCACATCCTTTGTACAACTAAAACAGAAAGCAAGACAGAAATCAAGTTCAACAAAAAGAAAGTTCCGTGAGAAAAACAATTACATAAATCTATAAACCAAAAAAATAAGAAGAGCAATGCCAAGCTTTTTTTTTTTTCCTTTTCTCATTTGTGGTATAATACATGTAAATCAAATTCAAGAAGGCACTTGATTGCATAGAAAAATGGTAAACCTTTGCTCCTGTTTTCAGTGCTTCAATATCTTCAAGACAGAGTTGATGTATCTGCTCGTATGATTCAGCAGCATTTTGATAATCTTCAAGTTCAACATAGAGTGCTGCACGATGGAATCTTAACTGAATATCTTCAGGATCTGATGTTATTACTTTAGAAAGGCAATAATTGGCTTGACCAATGTCTCCCTGTTCACTGCACTCAATAAATGTAAATAATTCATTGGTCAATTCTTTACATCAAGTACTTCATTAATATATTTATTATTTTACATTTAAAAGAACTGAAATGAACATAGAACCATATCATTCTTGTCCTTGGTTCCAATCCCAAGGATTTTGGTAGTGGTAAAGTAGAACTTGAAATTAAATATTGTTATGTGCCAAATGGCTAGAAGAATAAATATCTTTAGCCATATCTCTACATCCATAAAAAATAAATAAAGTATGTGAGACAACCAATGTGTTTTTCTACCGTCTTTGAGCACAGAAATACCTTCACCCTTTACGTCTAATTGTATTTATAACACTAATGAATAAAATAACAAGAGAAGGAAATTAAAAAAATAAAAATTATATTTATATATATATAGAGAGAGAGAGAGAGAGAGAGAAAACGATAGATAAGAAGCTGACAAACCCCTGACATTCTTCTGCAACATTTATTACAGAAATGTCTTTTGATGTTTTTATAAGTAATTTTTTCGTAGAAATGATTATATATTTTTAAACTTGCAATGTTCTGCATGGATATCACCATAGTATAAAATGTAATAGCAGAATTCACTTTAATAAGTCATCTGATTTTAAGGGAAAATGTGAATGTACTTGCATATAATCAAATTGCAAACAACAATACTCACAAAAGATTCTTACATTGACCAAGACATTAACACCTTCCAAAGAGATGCATCTTTGGGCATCAAATGTGCAGCAAGCATGTAGAAACCTAACGCTTGCTTCTTATCACCCATTCCAGTATAGACAAGTCCAAGTGTATGATATGAATCAGGCAAATCCGGCGCTTGTAGAACAATTAGATGCAGCAAAGATATGGCCTGCAAAGTGCAAACACGATATAGCAGATGGGTCAGGAGAGCAAACACAGTCACTATACATTTGAGTTGAGATAAACTTAAAGAAATAGAAGTTACTTTTCGACTTTGTCTGTTTCGTTCCTTCTGTGGATTTTTCGACCCCCAATCATGTAACTCACTTTTCATTTTCAATAAACTTTTTGTTTCTTTAAATTTAAATAAACTTAAATAAAATGAGGAAAGGGGAATGGCGGATGAGATAGGCTCAAACTGCAAAGACAAGAAATTAGCATATGACAACTATTTTCCCCATCTTTATACAAAAAAATATATGAGCAACTGAAGAATAGAGAACAGAAATGCAACTAGGCTAGTTCTGTCATCTACTATCCTAACACAATGCCAACAAAGGAATCACCAACAAATTAGATTTAAGAGGTACAACTGTATAAGAATGGAAAAGAAAGGAGAAATGAAACAAAGTTTATAAATGAAGCAAAAATGAATGACTCTTTGTTGCAGTAGCAACCACAGCTTACTCTTTTTTTAGGCTGCATGAAGTACATTTTAAGAATGGCTTACAGCATGGGTTTAACAAATTCACATATAAATATGCAGACAATCATAATTCAAATTTTAAAATCACTAAAAAGACAAGCAGAAAATATATTGCAATGGTCTCGCGATCTAACATGCTAGAAAATAAAAGATTAAACAAGTATACTCAGCCACATTTAGCAATTAGCCAGAAGCGCTCGTTCATAAACTTGATAATTCAAACCATATAAAACAATATTCATATAAGATTTAATTCCTGAGCAATACACGCAGATAAAGTACCTCTTTTGATTTCCTCCTATGGCGGCCATAATTCATGGCTTTCATTATCTCATCCATGCATGCTGCTCCAGAAACATCCTCTAGTCTGGCCTTCTTCGCTGATCCTTCACTGTAATATAGAAAATTAATAATCTCTAGAAAATAAATTAAGAACAACATCAAAAAGAAAGATATTGATCAAAGAAAGTTAAACACCTCCAATTGCATTTCCCGAATGAATATTATAAGGAACCGAACAAATAAAAAACAAATAAATTCCGAACGAAGATATGCAATTTACCGCTGGCTATCTGCGAGCGCTTTCCTTTTCTTCTCGGCAAGAGCTTCGTATTCAAGGCGCTCGAATTGCTTATAAGGTTGAACACTAAAAGCATTGTCTTCCACAAAATCCAAAGGATTAACTCCGTCTTTGAATTTGAAGGTATAAACCCCCTCATCCTCAACATCATCTTCTTCTCCTTCTTCCTCTTCTTCTTCTTCATCTTCATGATCTCTGTGTTCTTCTGGAGCCTCTTCACAGTCGCTGAGTTTGTCCTCGCCTTCCTCCATTATATAATTCACAGTTTCAAGGTCAGCACTGAAAATTTGAATAAGAAGCTCTTAAAAACAGCAACAAAATAATGGGCCGGGTTTCAATCAAAATTCAAAAAACTCCGACATTTATTTATTCGTCAATATATGTCATTATATATATATAAACTCTATACGCACTTGACATGGTTGTTCATTGGTAGGAGCAAACTAAGCTTTTATATCTGCGAATACAGAAATTGAAGTTCGAGTATTGGTAGCTCTATTTGGATTCAAGTGTTTCTTTCCGCCTGTACTGCACGAGGGAGAGGATTCAAGTGTTTCTTTTCGCCTGTACCGCATGAGAGAGAGGAACTTTCCAGTGACATGACTTCCAGTGTGGACTCCTACTAGGTTGAAAAAAATTCATTAGCCTATGACCCCTCTACAAGTAGAGTTTTTTTTCAGCAAAAACAATATATATATATATATATAAACTCTATACAATCCCCACTAACTTATATTTTCCAAAATAGTCTTCTTCATTCGGAACTCTATATCTTTTTTTTTTTTTTATAAATGTAATTTATTACTTTGTAGTTTGATAAATTTGCATATTAGACATTTTGTTTTTACGAACATATTAGACTTTTAAGTTTCAAATGTAACACATTAAACTTATAATTTACATTTTATGTCGCATTAAATCATCAAGTTTCAAGTGTATCACATTAAGCCTTCAATTTATATTATATGTCACATTAGATCTTCAAATTTCAAATGTACCACATTAAACCTCTAATTTATATTTTTTTGCCAAATTTCAAAAATATAAATAAAAAATCATCTAATTTTCTTTTCATATAAAAATTTTTTTTAGAGATTTTTAAAGTACATTAATTGTTTATTGTGACATAAAATATAAATTAAAATATTAATGTGATACACTTAAAATTTAAAAGTTTAATATAACATAAAATGTAAATTGAATGTTTAATATGATACACTTGAATCTTAAAGGTCTAATGTGACATAAAATTTAAATTTAAGGATTAATGTGATACATTTGAAATTTAAAAGTCTAATGTGCAAATTTAACAAACTATAAGATATTAAAGTGTATTTATCTTTTTTTTCTTTTTTCTTATCCTTTACACATTCTCTCACCTCTACTCTACCACCAGCCACCGACGGCACAGGGCTGCCGGCGGAATGCCGCAAGTTTCAGCTATTTTTTTTATTTAAAATTTGTTCAATAAACAGTAATTGTTCATAAAAATCATAAAAAATGTTTGAGTTCAAATATCAAAGTAGTTTGAACTTTGAACGAGCTTACCTTTACTTAGTTCTAGAACGGAAAAAGGAAAAAATTTCTAGGACTCCTGAAAATAATATGTGGAATGGAATCCATGTGGGTTTATATTGATGGAAGAGGGATTTATGCATGTTATTGAAGATTCAATTTCAACTATTTTTGAAATTTGACTTAAATTTAATTTAATTTTTTAAATTTATAATAACATATTTACAGCTTTTGCATGTATATATATTTACTATTATATTTTTTATTTAGAAAATATTTTTTTTAATAATATATAAGCATTAAATAATGACATAATAATAATTATGTATTTATATATAGATTGCATATGTATTATTATAAATTTAAAAAGATAAAAGTAAATTAAATCAAAGTTCAAAAATTACAGTTAAAAATAACTCATTATTTAATGAAATATAAGTTATTTTTTAGATCTTTCTACCAAATAAATGGTTTTACCATATAATAAAAATAATATTATCGATAAATAAAATAATATTTTTATAAATAAATAACAAAATTTATAATAGAATAATATTATTTAATTTATAAACACATATGGTATTTGGATTATTTCGTGATAGAATCGTATTGCTGTAGAAAATCCCACCCCTTTCACATCAGGTAAAATTTAACAATTGTCTATTTTACCAACAGGGGTTAGGCGTTTCTACAGTTCTGATACAGCTCTAAGAGGCATGAGACTTTGTGTGCCCAGGAGTGGCTTTGTGTGTCTCGAGCATACCTGAGCTGTATCAGAACTGTAGAAACGCTAACCCCTGTTTGTATCAGAGCCTATCTTGCGGTCAAAATGGGTATATTGGCTGGAAACCTTAACCGAGGGGCTAACCAACGTTATGAGTTGGTTCTCTCAACCTAGTGATACAATGCCACGTACTCCATTTCTGTCCTAGTATGATGAACACTTCTTAGTAAGGGTAACGGAGAGAAAGAAACATTTTAGTCATGCAACCTTCTCGTAGATCTACAGATAGTTTTAATCATTTTCCTACAAATATAAACAGATCTCCTTCCACCTCCTTTAATGATTCTCTTCGAACATCATCCTCTTCCTTTTCCATCCCTTCTCAAAACCTCACTCCTCATTCACGTTCTATTACAAATCTTATGAAATATACTTATGTTCCAGAAGGATCCCAGATTGACCTTACTATTCAACCTGTCATTAGTCCTTATGTCATCTTCAAAAGGCATAAAAGGTTTATCCGCTAGCTTATTTGCCCCCGATGTGTCTACACAAAAGAGCTTATCCAAACCATTAGTCTGGACCATTGTCTTATCCCCGCTACTCCAGAAGAGCAATATATTACTCTTGAAATTCCTCAGGATTTTATTGATCAATGGAGTGAACAGGGATATTCTCATTTTCATTTTAGGGCAATTCGCATTATCCTTAATTTTCATGGCCGACCAAACATCTCGGCAGTTGCTAGGATGTCCCTCCTCAACAGAACATTCATGTTGTATGAACATGCTGTTATCGGAACCATCATTATCACTCTCAATAGTGGTAGCGTCATGCTAACCTTCTATCCAAACTTCAACATGCCTCTGAGAGATCCCAATCTCACTTCGGCTCTTCAAATCCAGATCCAAGGTGCTCCTCAAGTTGGATATGCTTATGCATGAACAATCCATCACCAACTGATCTACAGACTTTAGGATCATGCTATCAACATTTGCTTGCCTGTCCGTGAAAAAGGCCCTGCGTTTATCTCTGTCTCTGCTAAACAGCTTCATATCCCATCCATCGTCCAGTTTCCTCCCTCTCTTTGCAGAAAGAAACTAATGGATAGGATGCCTTCCACATGGCTGACAAATTATGAGAAATTGCAGAAGAGAGCCCATGAAGCCCCTATTACCTTGCAGGCTCCTGCCTCCTTTTACCAACGGCTTCCTGACGGAACCATTCAGACGACCTACAAGGTCCCCAAAGAAGTCACAGAGTCAGAAGCTTCTTCCTTTGATGGTTTTCCCTTTGCTCAGTCACTGGTCATTCTTCCTGTTGCCTCTGAAAAGAAAATTTCGGTGTCACAATTTTACCCAAATGGCAAGAAAATCTATACTGACAAAATCAACGGCCATTTTATTTGGGACATTGCTCCTGAAAGATGTGATCCAGACTGTGACTGCCATAATAACACAGACGATGATGATGATGATGATGTTTGTATGCCAAAGGGTTATTATATCCCAGGAAAAAGAAAACCGATAACTCGATGTAAGTCTGTCACTCATCACAGGCGATACCACCCAGAAGTTCCAGATTTTTCTTGGATCACTCCAGAGATGTCCTCATCCTCCAAGGACCGCCATTCATGAGCTTATCAGACAAAGCTGTAAAGCTAAGCCGGTTCCTATTTCTACTCCTAGGCAACCTGTTCCTTGCATGATGCTTGGGTCTCAAGCATCCCAGAGTTCTTATGATGCTGATTTTCCTGCCTTCCCGAAGGCTCCTGCTCTGACCCGTCCGTTTGTTCTTCAAAAGAAAATCATTCCCTCAGGCGAAATTGCTCCTCTCACCATTAGAGAAGAAGTCCTACACTGGCAATCTACTGCTATCCAGAGTAATACTAATACCCTTTAGCAGATTGATGATAAGCTTGACCGGATTGTTGGTCACTCTCCTTATCTTGATGAGAGGATTAGTTCCTTGTCTGAAGAACTTCAAACCTGTTATCTAAAGCTCGTTGATAAAATTGGTCTCCTTCACTCTGAACTGCAATGGCTTATCCGACAAGGTTCTTTTGGTCAAGAATACCTGGAGAAGGAAGCTAAGCTGAGACAAATGCAAAAGCAGCTTCAACAAATTACTGAGGATGTTAAACACAGAGATCCCCGAGGATCTTCCTCCAATACTCAACAGTCCAGCTTTGCAACATTAGCTACTCTTTCTGCTCCCACAATGACATATGAGCTCTTGAGAAGATTCTCTAGGATCTCTCTCATCCTCCTCCTCGTCCACGAAGGTTTACTTCGAGACCTAGAATGCAGCCTACGCCTGGTCCAAGACTGCAACCTCTTCCTTTCTCACATCCTGCTGCTGACTCATTTGGCCAGCATCCGCCTCAGCAGATGGCTATCAGCCAACAGAATCTTCCTTCTAAAGATTCCTCTCAAACATCGGACTCCACAGAATGCAGTGAAAGCAGTGATGAAAGTAGCTTTGCAGACATCACTAATCTCTTAATGGCAAATCCAGAGCCTACCTCTAGTACCACCAGGCATGAATCTCGACCTGATCCTACGGTTGAGATTCCTTCAGACGAAGATGTCGGTGAAACCAGCATCCCTATAGGGCCTCCTCCGACTGATGAATTCCCAAAGCCAAATACAGGCCCATGGTTCAGCCTTGATGATACTCCTCCCCATCAATGGGATAACAAATTCAAAGAATTCGCGGCATGGATAGACAATCAAGATGTTCGCCCCGATGCCAATCCCAGACTCATCCTTGTTGATTTCTTGTCCAGAACCACTGGATTCCTTAGAGACTGGTGGCAATCCTTAGGGGAATACAGACAATTCCAATTTTTGAGTTTTCCCCTTAACCAAGCTCTTGCTGAACTTAGACTTCAGTTTCTCGGAAAATCTCAGCCTCAAGAACAACAGAATCGTAAGGATTATTTAGCCATGAAATGTTGTTCTCTAAAGAAGAAGGATTTGGATATTCATTATCAAAGGATGTCCAAACTCTTTTATGCTCTTAATGGCTTTGATAGCATTGAACTTAAGCAAGTCTACATCACCTCTCTCCCTGATGATATTCAACCAGGATTGGAAAGAGAGGTTGCCTTTGATCAGAAAAGTCTTGTTCAACTTACACTTGGTGAAATCCATCAAAAGGCTCTCATCGCCCTGAATAAAATATGCAAGCAGCATTCCTATTGGACCAAATTTATGAGCCGTGGTTCTAAATTTGAGAATCTTTGCAAAAAACCTTATCTTTAGATTAAATGCAAAGAAAAGAATTGCTTCTGCCTTACAAAAAAGAAGCATCATTCTCAGAAGTACTTTTCCTTCCCTCAGAAAAGAAAGTTCAAAGCTCCCTTCAAAAGGAAGGTCCGTTTTTTCTGGAGAAAACCACAGAGAGATTTTAACAGCAAATATGACCGGTGTTTTATCTGTAGAAAAAAAGGGCACTTTGCTAAGAAATGCCCCAACAAGCCACAAAAATCGGTCAGGCTTGTTCAGACCCTTCAAATGGAGCTCTCATCCCAGAAAAATAAGGAAACTAATCTTGAGTCTCTTTATGAAGAGCAATCTCAAGATGACGAAGATACTATCTTTGCTCTCCATGAATCCTCGTCAGACACATCTAATGATAGTCTTGAACCTCTGTATCAGTTAGAACAAATTTATCAAGTTAATCGGTCTTCTCCTTCGGTTCCCAATGTTGAGGTAGACCTACTTCTTTCAAAATATGACATCCCCATTAAGCTTATTGCTTACATGGATACCGGTGCCCATAATACTATGATGAACCCCTCTGTCTTACCAAAGGATCAGTGGATTCCTCACCTGGAATATTTCAAGGCTGCTGATGACAAGGTTTTCTCTGTCAAGAAAAAAATAGGGATTAAATTTTTCCCTAATTGTGTCATTTGGACACATGTTCTAGGAAGCAAGCTTCCTGACAAAGATCTTCTCATTGGAATGGATACCTACTTTCAGGCTCAGCACCTCCATATCCTTCCTCTTGGAATCATGTATAAAAATCAATTTAAACATTATACCAATGTTCCTAAATTGTTTTCTCTCCAGCAGGTCTCTCCTCAATACTCTCATATCCGAGAAAGCCTTCTACGCCTTTGTGCAAACTCTCATGAAGAATTTGAAAAACAACATCCCTCTCCTCTCTGGAGAAATCAGGCCTTCTTTATCAAATTACCTTTCAAGAAAAATGAGGATATAAATCCGACCAAGGCCTCTCATCCTAGAATGACCCCCTCTGACCTAAAGCTGGCCCGAAAAGAATGCGCCCAGCTCTTGGCCCAAGGTCTCATTGAGCCCACAACATCTGATTGGGCTTGCCAGGCCTTCTATGTTGAAAAAAGATCCGAGGTTATCCGGAAAAAGAAAAGACTTGTCATAGTCTACAAACCGTTAAATCTTTTCCTCAAAGATGACAAGTTTCCTCTTCTTAAAATCCAACCCCTGTTTGCCCAACTTCATAAAGCCAAAATCTTTTCTAAATTCAATCTTAAGGCTGGTTTTTGGCAGGTTGGTATCGACCCCATTGATAGGCCCAAAACAGCTTTTTGTATACCCAATGCTCAGTATCAATGGACTGTTCTCCCTTTTGGACTCAAAGTTGCTCCATCTCTGTTCCAAAAAACAATGTTAAAGATATTTGAGCCCATCCTGGATAACACTCTCGTCTACATAAACGATATTCTTCTTTTCTCAGAAACTCATGAAGCCCATCAGGTTTTACTCGCCCAGTTCTTAACTATATCCCAACAGCATGGCATTATGCTCTCATAACAGAAGAGCTTTCTGGCCCAGTCTTCTATAGACTTTCTTGGCCTTCGTATCCATGACGGAGTCTATCAACCAGGTGAACACCTGACTCAGGAGCTGACAAAATTCCAGGATGAAAATCTCAGTCAGAAGCAGATTCAACAATTCTTAGGAATTGTTAATTATGTTAGGGATTTCATCCCTCGAGTTGCTCATCACACGAGTAAGCTCTCTGCTCTGCTAAAAAAAGATCCTCCTCCCTGGAGCTCCGCTCAGACTCAAGCAGTTAAAGCCCTCAAAGACATAGCTGCTCATGCCCCTCCTTTAAAGATCCCTGGTTTAGGACAAAGAATCTTACAGATAAATGCTAGTGATGAATATTGAGGCGCTCTTCTCCTTGAAAAAGATGAACATGGAAAACGCTACTACTATGGACATGCCAGTGGTCAGTTTTCCCAAGTAGAAAAACATTACCATACAATCTACAGAGAAATTCTTGCAGTGAAATATGGTATAAAGAAATTTGAATTTCATCTGCTTGGCACTCATTTCTTGATCAACATGGATAACTCATCCTTCCCCAGAGTTCTTGATTTCAAAAACAAAGTCCTGCCTGATAAACAGCTTCTTCGCCTTAAGGATTGGTTTTCGAAGTATGACTTTTCAGTCAAACATTTCAAAGGTAAGGATAATCTTATCCCTGACCTCCTTTCAAGGCCCTAACCTATGAAGCTCATTTCTCACATCTCTTACTTCCCTTTAATCATGATGGCAAATCCTCCTCACCTTCCTGTTAGGGCAACCATTCAAAAGGATCTTCCCTCAGTTCTAAATGATCATTCTCCTCTTCACATCATCCTTGCTTATGCCAAAGACAAGAGAACCTCCCACCTATACCATGTTCTCCATTGTTTTGATCAACCCCACAGGGCTTATCTCTGGAGTGATACACTGTACTCCACAGTCCCCTTTTATTTTGACCCAAGACAGACCTTCACAGATGATTTGCTTTGGTATATGTGGTGCTGTGTCACAGAGCATTCAGTTGTTTTTGTCCTCCCAACCATTCCTCTCCTTGATCACTTGGTTGACCCAACCAATCATAACTCCCTTCTGTGGACATTTCTTGAGTGGTTCCACGGCCTTTCCTAGTGGAGAGATGAACTGTACAAAATCTTCCAGCACAAGAATTTTTGGAAGCTTCCTCCTGACAAACAAAAAGAAACATCTTTCATATTCATCTTCCACATGCCTTACTATTTCAATAAAACAACGGGCAAGCTATGGGCTCAAAGAATGGCATATGAATGGGCTACTATCTCCAAGGCCCATTTGACTCCGACCCAGAAACCAATGCTTCAGGCTTTTTTTCAAGAAATTAATAGTCTAGAAAATACTTCAGGTCCATATGAGGTTCTTATCATCCCAGACCATGCTATCAAATTCTACTGAGCCAGGTCAATCCAAACCTCCAGATCCAGGCCCATCAAATTCTACCCCCATAGTCCAAGATTGTTCAAAGAATCTGGCTGATGACACGCCCCAAGATTGTTCAAAGAATCTGGCTGATGACATCCCTCTTGATAGGCCCACTGACCCTTCTCAGGTCCTGCCAGATTATCAAGATTCCCTATTCCAAAATTCTCAAGACCCCTATGATGGCTATGACACCTGGATGAATGATAATGTCGGATCTCAGTGGAAGACAGACAGTCCATGTGCTAATATGCCCTGGTGGAAAGGTTTCGGGAGAAGCGCATCTTTGGATTCTGATGACTCAGACTACAGAAATCTCAACGCGTCTCCCAGCCAGAACAACATGTGACGTTACAGTTCAAATTTCCTACTTTCGGTGGCTTTTACTTTTGCTTTATCCCTTTATGTAAAAGAATAGTATTCTGCTTTTTGCTTTTTGCTTTTCCCTTCTGCTTTTACCAATGGTAAAAGTTCTTGTAATGATGAATGTTTGTTTTTCTCCTTCTATATAAGGAGCTCTCAGTTTCTTTGTAAACTCAGAGGAAAAATTAAATAAAATGTCTGGTTTGCTATCTACAAAGATGTCCGGCTAAATTCTCTTATTTCTTTCTCAATGTTTCCTTACTATGTCTTGTTCATCATCAACAGAGATGCTATGAGTATGCTCTGCACTTGCCCTGCGAAAGGGATCTGGTGCACCAGAAAATGCATTAGTCTTTTGATCTTGCAGTAGTTCAGGTTTTTCTATGTTCTGATATTGCTCTAAGAGGCATGAGACTTTGTGTGCCCAGGAGTGGCTTTGTGTGTCTCGAGCATACCTGAGCTGTATCAGAACTGTAGAAACGCCTAACCCTTGTTTTATTAGGGATGTACAAAAAAATCGATTAACAGATTAAAACAACTGATCCAATCTAATTTAACATATTTGGATTTGTTATTTTAGTGTAATTAGATTTGATCGGTTTTGAAAAATCAAAAACTAAAAGTCGGTTCGGTTCGAAATGTTAAAAACCAACCAAAACTTATTCAATATGAACCAACCATTTTTTTTTTACAAAACATATGACAATTAGTTTAATAATATTGGTATGTAGGCTTTGTTATATTAGCTTAAATTTGGAGTTGGATTACTCGATTAATGTATTAGTGTAGTAATTTTGTTTTGTTTAGTTTAATATGTTTATTTGTCTTGTTATTTTTTTAATCATTTATGTGTTAGATTTTGAAAAAAAACATAATTTTTTATACAAAATTTAAGCACAGCAAATTTTTGGTACAAAAAAAGCTCAAATGTCAAATATTCAAAGTAAAAAAAACTCAAAAATTAAATTTTAAAAAGTTTAAACAAATTAAATAAAAGTTGAAGTCAAATCAATTAACCAAACCGATACAATCCAATTACTAATTGGATTGGATTTAATGTATAGATTGGATCGGATTGGATTGAAAACAAAAAACAAAAAGAAAAACCGATCATTAATTGGATTTGATTAGTTATTTCCAAAATAGATCGGATCATAACCGATGTACACTCTACAAAATATACCACGGTTATCAATTTATAACAATTTAAAGGATATTGGATCAAATTATTTGGAAAAACTGATATTTCAATGGTCGGGCCTTTTAAAATATATACAATTTAATTTACTATTATATTTATTAATTATATACATATTATTATTTGATTAATTTAAATTAATTATATTTATCATTTTAAAAATTTACTTTATCTATATAGATTATAATAATATATTAACTAATAAAATAATTACATGTATATATATAATAAACTATATAATTTCAGTAGCACAACTTTTTAAAGGGAGGTGGATCAAATTTATTTTTCTCCAGCTTTTACCTAGAACGCCCAATTTCAAACTAACATTTGAAAATTTGCATTATGGTGAATTGTTACGAAAGAATAATACTACAAAAATTATAAATAAAAATATATATTTATTAATTTCGAGAGGATAAAAATAAAAATAAAAATTCAAATTTTTCGCTTAAACCACAACTTTTTCAGTACAAAAATCAATGACATACTAACAAAATCATCTTCACTTGATATAAATAGAAAAAATATATAAATAATGCAAATATTTTAGCACAAAAGATTTCATAAAAAAAAAATTGGAAAAAACATATTTCATAAATAAATAATGTATTAAAAATGACTTAATAAATAAAATTGATAATTTTTTTACTAGATATATATTTTATTGTATAATTAGTGTCGATTATTTTATTCATAAAACTATGATAGAAGCAAAGTTGACAACTATAATTAAAGAAGTGTTAAATGCACTCAGCGGTAAAAATCAATGTTCTTTTTTAAAATAATAATCCCATTTTGAATCCTCTCACTTTCAAAATAAAAGAAAATGTAGTCTTTCAGCGAAAAAGAAAATGTATAGTCAATGTGGTTAGGTCGGTTCTTTCACTAATGCCATTTTCTAATGGATAATCATGCTTACAAAAGCTGTAATACTTGACCAAAAAGGTTTTTTTTTTTTTTTTTTTTTTTTTTNTTTTTTTTACCACAGCCCACTTACATTGTCGGAGCTTAAGGCACAGGCCAGTTAGGCAGCTGAGCCTAGGGCTTGCTTTTTTAGTAGTCCAAATATTTTTAAAATAAAAAATTACATTATTTAGAATTCTCTATTAGAATTTTAAATTTTTTGGTTATTTTAGAATTTTAAAAAACCCAACTTAGACTTCTATATTAATTTTATTTAATAATTTTAGCCAATTAAATGGAAAATTAATATATTATTACAGTTAAATGGAAATCGTTACCCATAATTTTTATTTTATAACTTATTTATTTATAAAAAAATGTACTTCAAGAAAATTGGTGATCTAATAATCAAAATTATTGTTAAGATATATAATAATAGTTCAAACAAGGATGTGATATAGAGAAAAAAAATTGAAAGTTTAGTTTGTAAGTTTTAAATAATAGATTTATTGTAAAATAAATTGAACTTAAGCCATGTATATACTAATTAAATTTTAATCAACTCAAACTAAAAAGGAAAAAGAAGAAGAAGAAGAAGCTCATTTCATTTAGACAAATTGAATAGTATTTAGTATATTATAACAATAAAAATTACATCATAAAGCAGAATTTTTTGGAATGATATTAATTTCAAATTTGTTTTCTTATTTATTTAATGAATATATGTTGATATAAAAATTAGGTCTAGAATATAACCCCCACACTTGGCTGTGCTCCATCGTGGAATGTGAAGGAAATGAAAGACATTTCTGATCCATGTCTTCTCTTTTCTTTTTCTTTTTTTCCTCTTTCAGGATTAAGAAGCAAGAGTCAGAAATTTATGGACTTTAGCAATTTGATATGGAACTTTTTCCATTAAACAACAACTGAGAAAAAAACTATTCACCAAAAACAAATGAGAAAAACTGATAGGAAGATACCCATTTTACCCAATTGAAGAAAAGTTTGATTCTTAGGATTATTTTATGGTTGGAATATAAATATAGAAAATAACATTAGCTGCTGGATTCAAAGCATCAAATTCCTTTCCTCCCTATCTGTATGCCACATGGGGCCTTAATTATGGTATACCTCGTGAGGATTATACCAAAATCTTCATCATGTCTACCTAGAAGATTGTAGAAAGGAGCTTTCACGAGTCTCAAAAGCCAAAATAAGGGCTCAATTAAGAGAAAAAATTATATATTGCTGTTCTATTATTTTGTAGAATCTACAAGTTGATTTTAATATTGCATACGGACTATAAAGTTCAGCTTATACTATTGTACGTGATCATTGACCGTTGTTGTACAAATGACATGAAAGAAGAATATCAAAGAAATTCTGATGAGCTGATATAAAGATGAGAGATATTGAGGAGTTGATTTATTCTATTTCAGTTTAAATGCAAACCCATCTTGTTTTACTGATTTTCTCGCGAAGAGGCAATTTAGAACATCAAAATTTACCTGGATAGACTTTTTCAAAATAACTTACTCCATGTATTTAATTAATAAGTTGCACTTCGTGGGTCAACATTTAATAGTTTAAAAATAATTTTGACCGTCAAAAATAACTTCACTTTTCTTACAAACATCCTAAATTCCTAATTGATACTACAAATCCACAATAATCAAAAAAAGTTCTAGAAATCACCAATTCCCAAAACTAATCGTAAAACCCTTTTTGATTTCTATTTCTACAAAGTTAACTCATTTTATATTTATAAGATTATATTATAACATCACCTCTCTCATTTTATAGATAATCTCATTTGTACTGAAGTGCTCTTCTCCGCTCTTATTACACGAGGAGGAGGAAGTTTTCATTGACATTAGCTCCTAGTGTGAACTTCTACTAGATTGAAAAGACGCTTGAGTTTGACTCACTCACTAAATAATTTCTGAACCTATAACCCCGTTACAAGTAGATCATTTTTCTTTTACCAAAAAAAAAATAACTGCATTTTTTTACTATACAAATTATTTTATTTTATTTTCTTGGATTGAATATAAACATTTTATTTTTCGATAAATACCTAGCCAAATTTCTGTACTCGTGAAAATACTTCCCTCATGTATGGGGATCCATATGCGAGAGGTATTTCCAGTACTTTAGAAATATTTGATTTTTTTTTTTTAACTATGGAAAGGATATTGCTTTTATGTTTTCTTTTTTCTTTTTTGTGAATACCAACAGAGAGGATTAAAACCTAGAAAGGGAACCCAGAAAATCAACTATATATGTCCACAATTAATTCTTAGGGTAATAAATCTAAATTACATGAATTTAATAAAACAAAACATAGGAAGAAAGAGCTTTTTTAGCAACCATATCCGCAGTCCATCTGAATAGAAACATTTTATTGATGAGTAAAAATATTGCCTATACAACAAATTGGTCTGTAAAATCTATATGTCCATCTGAATGCTATTTTTTTTCTCCTAAGCTTTGATGTCCAATACTGTAATGGGTTGTTTCACCAAAAAAAAAATACTGTAATGGGTTCAGACAAGTTTTAGTTTTTTTTTTTAATTTTTTAACTATATAAAATTGTGATAAATAACAAGAAAAAAAAGCTTACTAATAATAATATGAAAAGATTCCAATAAGAAATCAAGTAATTTTTTTTTTTATAGAACTCATTAGAAAATTAATATATGTATTAAACGACGACCAATATAACTTTGAGCCCACGTCAATCTCTCACACCACGCGTTTATTTGAAGTCCACTACTCCAATTTGGTCATACTTTTTAGTGGGACCCATTAATCAACTATGTCCACGTCATACTCTAGCAAAACGACCAGATCAAATTAATCCAATTAATTTTGTAATTTCAGTGCTCATTAAGATGCTCTGTTAATTAATGGAATTATTTTAATTCATAATCCCACTTTAATAAAAAGAAAAAAACAAAAACAGACCATTATTAATTGTGTGTTATATATACTTCAACTCAGCCTGCCTATAGTTTTCACTCAGCCCAAACACGAAAAGAAAATTAAAAAAAAAAAAAAAAAAAAAGAGGAAGAAGAAGAAGAAGAAGAAGAACTAGTCCACAGTCTGGTCATGGAATCTGAAGCTTCACAGTAAGTTACCTTTTTTTTTCATTTTTTTTTCCAAACACGAAATTTGACCAGGAAAGTATTTTCTCGGAAAGAACACGAATATTTTTCCTTCTTCCTTTTGATTTCGGTTGAAAATTATTAAAATTAAAAATTGTTATATAGGTTTGAAAGCAGCGAAATGCTTTCGACATTTCTGGCATCGACTCCACTGCTATCGGAGGCATGGAGACTATGCAGCGTAGCCAATACAAGCGCTCCGATGAGATTCGTGACGGAGCTCATCGGAGAAGTGGGTTACGTGGCTTTTTCCGGTATCCAAATGGTTGAAGGTTCAGAACCAGCCAGTTGCAGAGAGTTGGTGCCGTTAGAAAGTGCCGGCGGCGTAATTGGAGACCTTTTTTCTCCATTGCTGAGTGCTCGTAAGGAAGACGAAGAACCAATCATGGTGCATGGAGGTCTGCTAAAACTCTTCTTTGGTTGCCAAATATTCCGAGACCAGGTCAG
>QANX01002965.1:66069-94422 GCA_003254975.1 Ochetophila trinervis | reverse complement strand
CAATAGTGTTGAATTTACCCATAACATTTTCTATATGTTCATCCAATGTTGTTTTATATTGGTAGATGATTTAGGTGTTCTAGTATCAGCGGTGAGTTAAAAAACTTTTTTAAAACTTACTTTTTAGCCCAATTCACAGACTTTTTATGGTTGTTGCCGCATCCCCCCCCCCCCCCAAAAAAAAAAAAAAAATCGCTATTTGATGAGCGATTATTTTTAGATCGGAATTGTGTATATGTTATTTCGAATAAGATAGAATGGATAGATTTTATAATTTATTGGGATGAAACAAGTGAAAGATTAAAATGCTTAAGAGATATGTGGTAAGGGCTGAGGTGGCAATTTAATGTGCTCGCAGTTTCTTAATGGTGAGTTGCACTAGTTAAATTCTTAGGACTTTTCCATCCAAAGTTTTCTTGTAAATGAGCTGAGCCAAGTATTATAATTTTCAAGCTGGACTAACATAATTTTACGGTGATTAAGCTGGACAGGAACTAATAAATTTTGATATTCTTTGCTTAAAATTGGCTCAACTCGGCTAGTTAATAAATACTAAATTTTTTAAAGATTTAATTTATTAAATTTGCTTGCATCACTAATTCCTATTACATTGCATTTTTTAAAATTAAATATAAAAAATATTTTATGTATTATAAGTTTTACTACCCATAAGCAATTTAAAATTGGCTCGCATTTATATGAGCTTTATTAATTCAAAATTAACTATTTTTTAATTAAAGCAAGTTCAAATAAATTTAAACTGAGCTGATCAAGACTCGATCTTGAACCGTCCTTGCTTTGGAGCAGTTCCAGCTTTGGTGTTATTATGTCACCAATGATGAATAGTAAACTAATGGCAGCTAATTAAAACAACAAGCCATTTATGATTGTCACCAATCATTCAAATAGCAATTTTTTTATTTTTTATTTTACTCCCCACTCCATAAATCAAATTCCTACACGTCTGGCTAATAAAAATACCTCTTCACTTGACCGAGTAGCGGCCAAATTTCCAATATTCTCTATTGCTATGCTAACAAATACTTAAAAGAGATTTAACTAAGGAAAAAAAGAAAACAAATAAGTGAAAGAATTTGACCAGAAACTTAAATAAGTATTGAGTACAACCTATAAGCTTGAAAAAATTACACTTAGAAATTAACAACCTATGGAGCAAAATTTGTGCACCACAAGAATTCCAACCGTTTTTGACCTATTAAGCATAAATAAAAATAAGAAGAAAAAACACTTAATTTTTTTTAATAATTTTTTAAGGTCTAAATGCACTTTAATACATTCTAAAATTGAATTTGTTTACATATAGGTCTATACAATTAATTTGTTCAATTTATATCTTCTAAATTGAAAAAAGTTGCACATTTGTCCAATTTAGTTAAAATTGACAAATTATTTCAACTTAAAAGTTACGTGCATAATAAATGACTCTCAAAATTGATTTTTTATATTTTTTATTGTACTAAAAATTAAAAAACACAAAAGAAAATTTAAAATTCATTTGTAACTTTTCTTTCTAATTTTTTTAGTTTTTGGTATAATTAAAAATAAATAAAAAACTATTTTTAAAGGTAACTTACTATGCACATGACCTCTAAGTAGACGGAATTCATCAATTTTAATTAAAATTGAACCTAAATTGGACAAAAATGAAATTTTTTTCAAATTACAGGATACTAATTGCACAAATTAGTTGTAAAAACCTTTATGTGAACAAATTTAATTTTAAAAGATATTAAAATGTATTTAGACCATTTTTTAATATGTTTTTAAGTCAATAATACATATTTATGCTAAGTTATAACTACATTGATTTCTGAACATATCTAGACTCTGTTTGGCATAGCTTCTAAGAAGCCAAAAACAACTTTTAAAATTCAAAAGCTGCTTCTGAAAGTGTTTGGATAATTTTTTAAAAGTACTTCTGGCCTCCAGAAGTCATTTTTATCAAAGCCAATGAAGACTAGCTTCTCCATGAAGCACTTTTGAAAAAGCAGAAGAGAAACAGAATTAAAAACTAAAACTATATCAAACAGGACTTCAGATTTTTAATAGCAAAACCCAAACACGATATTTTTCAGCAAAGACATTTTTACTGTAGATCAAAATGTCGACTCCCCAATAATTCTTTGGAACGCGAACATCAATAATGATTTTTTCAAGTGACAACCAACTTGATTTCTAAAACCAGTAAAACCAAATAACTCCACCACTTTAAGAAGAATGATGTGAATGACTATTGTTGGCCTTCACTTTGTTATGGAAATCTTCATCCTTTCACTATTACAACAACAAAATAACAGTAAAATAATACACAATCACACAATGACATAACATCTATCGACTCCAAATAATTTATATATATATACAGTAATTCTGTCGGAATATCTTGATCATAGTTCAAACAAAATGATAATAAAATATCTTAATGTAATAATAATTATATATATAGGTCCGCCATAAGAAACTAGCACGTACCAAGCTTAGCTAATTCTTGAACGACATAAATTTGATTTATAACAGATTTTTACCAAAATTGGCTATCCCACCATATGGTTTGCATGAAAGTCCATTATAGCAAAATTATATACGTATATGTATATAGATCCGTTTCTTATACCAACATTTTTGACAAATGTATTTGAGTAATTATCCAAGCCATTGAAATGGCCTAATCTATTATCTACCACCGGATTAGACCATTATAATGGCTTGGATGACATGTCAAATTCATACACGTACATGACCTCTTTTCCTATATATATAAAATACCTCAAGGTCGATCTTTTGAGAGTTAAATATGCTCCGACCTTTACTTGCCAAATGGGTAAGCAGTCACAAGTCGTATCACAATATAATTGCAGTTAAACAAGAAAATTATTCTAAAAATTTATTCTTTAAGATTCAAAAAGTTGGCATTATTTTAAAAAACTTCATATGTTGATATTTCATGAACGATTGAATACCCTTGTATAATAGTTAACAAATTCATTTTTCATGACCAACATTACATTTAACATTTGATATCGATATTGTTTTGTAATTGAAACTGATAAAAGTTACAGTTTAAAATTATCTTTAATTTATTATTGCCACTATGTACAAGACTAGGTAATTACAACATAACTTGTCTTTTTATTCATCAAGATTGACAAATATCAAAGAAGGTAATATGTATAATAATAAATTTAATTACTAATAATTAGAGCACTCATCTTAATGGACAAAGTATTCAATAAAGAAGACACTTTTACCAGGGAACAGAGCCACATGAAAGATACAAATTCGTAATGACTTCTTATTGAAATCTCTAAATGCTCAAGACTAGTCAAATCTGGAGAAAATTGCAGCAATGTGTCATTTCTTTTAGCAATATCCTTAGACTAGTTAACCATATCAAAGAAAATATATATAATATACTGATGCACAATATACCAAACATACAAATAAAGTGGCTGTGACATGATTAAGTATAGAGGGACTGAGACCGATATATCATATGTGCCTTACTAATAATTACCTTCCTCTCCATATCTTGACTTGAAGAAAATGAGCAAACAGCTCATGAAAAAATTCAGCATCTCCTAAATAAGACTGCAGGCCAAGAGATACGAGTGAGAGATGAATATATGTTTTTACTCTTTGTGGGAACTCCATTAGTTGGAGGTCTCATTTTTAATCTGTGGTTGCTCTGTCAACCACAAAAGCTGAATATATGGCAGCTACTGAAGCTGCCAAAGAAGCAATCTGGTTAAAAGGATTGTTTGAAGAACTTAAAGTTTTTAATCAGGAGGTTGTTTTGTTTTCTGACAGCCAAGGTGCTATTCATTTGTGTAAGAATTCTATTTTTCATGAAAGATTTAAGCATATACATGTTAAATATCATTTCATTCGTGATCTTATTGCTAATAATGTTTTCAAGATTGACAAGATTCCTACTGAGTTTAATCCTTCTGATATGGGAACTAAATTGTTATCTGTTGGCAAGTTTAACACTTGCAAAAGTTTACTCCGAATTGGAGTAAGCTGATTTGTTTGATTATTTGTTTAATTTGTGTGATGATGTCAGTAAGAGTTTGTGTTAAAGTTTTATGTTTCTAATCTTTAAGGATTAGGAGGAGAATTGTTGTTTTAATCCTTAAAAGTCTATTATTGTTATTTGTTATCTTATAAGGTTTTGCAGGTTGCATTTTTTTCATTCTGGAATGTCATTTTTGGGTTTTTTCGGGTTCTTGACTCGGGTTCACTTATACAGGTTTAGAATCTCTCTCAAACGGTGTCGTTTCACTTGTGCAGCCTAACCCTAAGGGTCCGTTTGGCGCGTAGGATCAGATATAGCTGGCAGGATTGGATCGGACTGGATAATGCTGGACTGGGTTTCTGAAATCCTGTCCTGTGTTTGGTGCAGGTCCGGACTGGATTGGATATGATAATACTGTGTTTGGTGCAGTCTCGGACTGGACTGGATAAAAATTTAATTTTTTCAATATATTTTGTATTTGTTTGATTATAGTAGAAATTGTAATTTTAATTATTAATTTAAATAAACATGATATAAAAAAATATATTGTAATATTTTTCAAATTATAAATTTAATAAAACATAATATTATGTCATTTAAGAAAATATCAAACATAATTTAATACAAATATGTCATAATTGTTCTCAATAACATAAACAACTACTAAAATTGAACACACAAAATACAGATTAACCTAATACACATGTGCTAGTATACTAATAACAACAACTCCAACTGTGCAACCGACAATTAAACCGATGCAAAACGAACATCGATTTATGCTTCGATAATTAGGTATAGGGTGATTAATCTCCCTTTCTACTGTAGAGCATTTATTATTATTTTTTTGTTTAATTGTCCTTTCAATGTGTGAAACATAAGCTATTTCTGCTTCATCTATTGAACGGTATGATTTGTAGGAGTTGCCTTTGAATCCATGAATTTGTTCTTGACATTCTGCCCATGAGTCATAAATCCCTGGTTGTCTTCCTTTGAACACAACATATATTTTTTGATCTGTCATTATTAGTATCTACATATAAACAAAATATATTAGTATATACATATAAACAAAATATATTAGTATAATTTATACGATATAAATAACAAAAAAGATTAAAAACATTATAAAATAAATAAACATAACACACTTTTTCCACTTAATATTGTTCATATCCATAAAATAACATAAATTTTTTGAAACAATCCATACAAGCAAATCAATGCTCAATAACATAAAGCATTTAACCGATGACATAAACATAAACAATCCATAGAACTAACTCTAGAATGATGTCTTGTAAAATACATAGTAAATCTACGAACTAGTTGATGAACCACCGAGCAACTCACGAAGAAAAATCATTTTTTCTTCATCGTCTAACCCAATAAATATATGAAACTTATATATCTTCTCACAACAAATATTTATGGCCTTAATTCTATCAGTAGCCGACATCCCGAGCCTCCTAAGATCAGTACGCAAAAATTTCAGCTGTTCGGGAGTAAGTTTAGGACATATAGAATTGGCTAGTTGATCCCATTGTTCCTTAGCTTCACCCATCATTTTGTCCAGCGATTCAGCAATGCGTTCCAATCCACTACCTACTACATCAGTTTGTCTAGTTCTCTTCTTACGAGTGGTCGGCCGGGACTGTTCACTTTGGCCAACTGACATTGGAGAATCTTCCTCATCTTCTCCAGTGTCAGTTGGATCTGCAGCCATGTCAGCAGGAGTCTCAACATTTAGGCCGGTGGCACGATCCAGTCCAAATATATTGGCCAACCTTTCATACAAGGGAAATGGTTTATCTCTCCATCCATTAGCATCTTTATGAATCTATATATTTAAATAAAGTTCAGCAGTTATAATAAAGTTTTAACATCAACGGTGAGAAATAAAAAGATGGACTCAAGTTTTTTTATTCTAACCTTAACATAGTCTGCCCACACATCATCACTGTCGACTTCAATACATTTTTTTGTGTCGTTCCATCCAAATCCACTCTTATTTAACATGTCGAACACGATCCCGTAATCTTTTTTCCACTTTTTAATTTTCGATTCGATGTGTGGAGTGGCTTTCAACTCGCATCCTGGACATAAGTTGGCTAAAGAGTTTTCAATATAATTATACGTGCCAGGTTTGAATGTACCATTATCAGATCTATACCCCTTTGCCACTGCGTCATCAATAATATTCAGCAGTGTATCCTCCTCCACCTTACTCCACACACGCCTATTAACCTTCCTTGCTCATGGGTTGGCATGGCTGCTACTCGCACTATGCATAATCAACCAGCTTCACAATAAAAGTACAAATTTAATTTGGCAAGTAATTAATAAAAAAACATACAAGTAACAGTTTATTCAAGCCAACAAACATATTCAAAATTCAACCCCTGATTGTAATAAATAATTAAGATTGCATAGAAAATTATAGTCATAAACAGTTTTAATCATTCCTATTTGCCGTCCATTCAGCGTACATTTGTGTAGCTAAATTATCTCTCCACTCAGTCCATTCATTTGATGCCTCAATAGATTCGATCGGATCATTGCCTAGCATCATCGGTTCAACAATTTGCATTTCATCTACATCGAGTCCAATTGGATCAATTGACATTTCTCTCCTAATAAGATTATGTAGTTTTCTCTCCCAATAAGATTATGTAGAAGACAACATGCGGTGATCGGTGATTATTCTCCCTTGTGTTTGGATTGGATAAAAAGATGGACTCCTTAATATGGCCCAGCGCTTTTTAAGTAATCCAAAGCATCTCTCAATTACATTACATGCAGATGCATGCTTCATGTTAAAGTATTCCTCCCGGTTTTGTGGTGCACCACCAACTCTCCACTCCGAAAGGTGATAACATGTCCCTCTAAATGGTGCAAGAAAACCTTCACCATTTGTGTATCCGGCGTCCACAAGATAATAATAACCTAACATGAACAATTAATAAGTTATGGTTCTATCTCACAAAACTAATTTTTAGTAAAAACAGTAAACCATCACAGTTTGTTCTTACCAGTTGGAACTCTCAACCCAGTTGGTCTACTAAGCGCATCTCTGAGAACTCTAGAGTCAGAAGCTGAACCTTCCCACCCAGGTAATACGAATATGAACATCATATTTCGATCACAAACACCTAATACGTTAGTAGCAAGCTCTCCTTTTCGTGTTCGATATCTAGGTTTGTCAAACTCAGCCACATGAACCTTGATGAAGGTTCCATCTAATGCTCCCAAACAATTCTATACAGTTGATTATAATAAATTTTGTAAGTCGTATTACATTTATTTATATAGTAACATAACAAAAAATGAAAATGTATAAATATACCTTAAAAAATTTCCATCTATCATCGGTACAGTTAGCAGGGACTGGTTCTGGAGACTTTAATAGGTGACCTTGCAACCGCAATACTCCATTCAACACCGAGTTAAAAAACCTACTAATAGTTTCCCCTGAACGCTGAAATCTATTTCCAATGGTTCGGTTCTTGACATGATGAGCGAGTATGTGCAAAAACATACACACTTGTTCCTCTAAGGTAACGACACTGTCCTTTTTAAGATGTGGATCCGGACGTAATAATTCACATAGTAAGCCAAATGTGTTCCTATCCATTCTAAGTTGATTGACACATTCAATCAACGACTGGTTCCTTCGATTGACGACTGGCTTCCTTCGAAACGGCGGGGAGCAGGGTTCCTTCGTGGATATGTTGAGGACGCAGCTGGAGAGGAGAGGAGCAGCAGAGGAGAGGCCAAGCACTGGGGAGAAGAGGGAGCTTTGATCTGGAGAGGGGGAGGCTAAGTCAAAGGACCGGAGAGGGAGATTTGCTGGAGATTTTGCTGGAGGACGCGGCTGGAGAGAACGAGGCTGGAGAGGGGACTCGTGTATCCGCTTGTAACCCGTGGATGCGAGTGGGTTTCGAGTGTTGGCCTAAGTCAAAGGACCGGATAAGGGAACCGGATACCCTTATCCCAGTCCAACATGTTTCCAAACGCAAGATAAGGGAGAGACCAGATTTGAAACCCAGTCCGGTTCCCTTATTCGACCAAACAAACACGGTCTATACAATCAGGTGCTACTCCACTAAAAGCCTAAAGTTGAACTCCAAGGTTAATAACAATAATATTGATATTATATCTCCATTTTGTAAAATATCAATAATTAATTGATAGTACACTACTACAGAAAAAAGCTATCGACGATGTCTTTACTTTTATATAGACATCGGTTATAAAAGAGAGCTGACGTTGATAAAATAAGACAACGGTTAAAAAACATCAACGACGGTTTTATTTACAACCATCGTCTAAAGTTACATTAACAACGACAGTTAATTAATCAACTGTCGTTGATAAAACACTAAAAGACATGTGGCAGCAACGTGGACGCCACGTGTATGGTGAAGAGTATAGGCGACAGTTCCTAAATGTAAGTATAGACGATGGTTCCTTTAAGAACCGTCGTCTATACTTTTCAATTTTCGACGACGGTTCCTTTTGTTTTTAACCGTCATCCTTTTGTGTATATTTGTCCATGTGGCGCTCTTACATTTAGTCTCTGAAACGCGGTTTTAAAGTTCAAAATAGCCGTTGCAAAAGTAGCTGTTGCAAAAAATATAGCCGTTAGTAATTTTTTTTGCCTATATATTTTCATTTTTGTTCTCAATCAAATTTAATAAATTCATTTCTCCTATAATTTTTGTTCAAATTCTTTTAGTGGTGATAAAAAATATTCAAATAGCATTTATTTAGGATTTAAGTCATCAATTTATTGAAGCTTGAAGTTGATTTTTGTTAAAAAATTCACTATCGAGGTAAGTAATTTTATGCAATTAACTAAATTAAATATTTATGTTATTGCATTATCATTTAAATTAAATTAGTTATATAATTTTATTTTCATGAATAAATTATTTTATAAATATTAGGTTATGAACATTTAAATTTTGCAATGATATATATATATATATGTTTTCCATTTATTAAATTTGTTAGTTTGTTTAAATATTTGATATGTTATAATCTCATATAGTATTGTTATTCATTATAAATTTTATGTTGTTGTAGTAAATTTTAGAATATAGTAAAATATTAATATTAATTAGTTGTATAATTATCGTTGTAGATCTCTGTATTTATTGTTTATTTATTTATTGTTATCTATTTATTTTCTATTATTGATTTGATAATTATTAAATGTTGGTTACATTGTTTGTAATATATTATTTATAGCTATATTTTAAATCATTCTTGTTTAAATTAGTTTTAATTAGTTGTTATTTAAATAGATAAAGTGGACAAATCATGGATAAGGATGGATAGGAGAACCGATGCATTTCAAAAGGGTTTTGAAATGTTTTTAGAATTTACTAAGAAAAGTGCAAATAGAGATGGTAAAATTCGATATCTTTGTATGGAATGTGGGTATTTATTTTTTAGCAGTGAGAGGGCATGTATATTTTAAGGGGTTTGTTACGAATTATCGTAAGTGGATTTTACATGGAGAAGAGTTGGATGAGTCTGAAGGATATAGTGGAGATTGTTCTAGAGTTAGTGGAATTATTAAAATCAATAACACTGAAAGTCATTTTACCCACATAAATACGGATGATGAAGATGTGGTGGGTAATAATATTGATATGGTGAATGATGCTTGTGACAAGTTTATGGATAATCCCGGTGAATTTAAGAGGTTGTTGGAGGATGCCGAAACTCCTTTGTATCCAGGTTGTACGAACTTTACTAAACTATATAGTTTGGTAAAGTTGTACAACCTGAAATCGAAATACGGTCTTTCAGACACAAGTTTTTCTGAATTATTAAAGTTGTTGCGGGAAATGCTACCGAATGATAACATTTTGCCAGATTCTATGTACAATGTGAAAAAGACTTTAACAGCATTGGGCATGGATTATGAGTAGATACATTGTTGTCGCAACAACTACATTCTTTATCGAAAAGAATATGAAGCGCAAGAAAGTTGTCCTAAATGCGACAACAATGTATCTACTCATAATCCATGTGGAAGGAAACTGACGATGGAACTAAACGTGTAAATGTCCCTCATAAAGTCATGTGGTATTTTCCACTCATTCCACAGTTCAAGAGGATGTTTCAAAGCATTGACACAGCTAAAAATTTGACTTGGCATGCAAATGAACGAAAGGTCGCAGTTGGAAAGTTAAGTCATCCCGCGGGTTCACCATTTTGGAAGCTAGTTGATTGCATGTGGCCTACTTTTGGTAAAGAATGTCGAAACTTAGGGCTTGGGATTGTAGCTGATGGCATTAACCCGCACAAGCATATGAGTTCTCAATACAGTTGTTGGCCTGTGCTTACAGTTACATATAATCTTCCACCATGGTTGTGTATGAAGCAGAAGTTTATAATGTTGACAGTGTTGATATCTGGATCGAAGCAGCCTGGCAGCGATATAGATGTTTATTTGCAGCCATTGATTGACGATCTTAAGCAGTTGTGGGATGAGGGGGTGCGAACTTTGGATGCTTGTAAGAGGGAATTTTTCACTTTCCGAGCAATATTATTGTGGACTATAAATGACTTCCCTGCATATAGTAATTTGTCTGGTCATACCACTAAAGAATATTTTTCTTGTCCTATTTGAAGCGAGAACACATGTGCTCAAAGTTTGAAAAATAGTAGAAAAATGAGTTATTCCGGACATAGGAGGTTTCTTCCGAGTGATCATCATTTTTGAAAGCAAAAGAAGTCTTTCAATGGATTTCAAGAGTTTCGTCCAACTCCTTTACCTGTGATGGGAAAATATATACTTCGAAAACTTGACTCTAAGTCATTTGATAGTGGTAATAAAAGAAAAAAGTCTACTGCTGATCAACATTGCTGGAAGAAGAAGTCTATATTTTTTGAGTTTGACTATTGGAAGTCATTGTATGTGAGGCATAACTTAAATGTCATGCATATTGAAAAAAATGTATGTGAGAGCATTGTTGGCACATTGTTTAACATTCCTGGAAAAACTAAAGATGGACTTAATTCTTGGCTTGATTTGGTCGAAATGGGCATAAGAAGTGATTTGACTCCTGTTGTTGAATAGAGAAGGACATATCTACCACTTGCATGCTACACATTATCCAAGGAAGAGAAGAAAACTTTTTGCAAGTGTTTGGCAAATTTAAAGGTTTCCGATAGCTATTTTTCAAATTTTCAGAATATTGTGTCCATGAATGATTTAAAGTTGAAAGGCATGAAATCTCATGATTTACATACCTTGATGCAACAACTGATGCCTGTTGCACTACGATCAGTCCTCCCAACAAATGTCCGACATGTAATAATGAGATTTTATTTTTTCTTCAACTCTATATGCAAAAAAGAGATTGATGTTTCAAATTTGGACATTATTTAGACAGATCTTGTTAAGACATTGTGTTTACTTGAAAAGTATTTTCCTCCGTCTTTCTTTGATATAATGGTTCATCTAACTGTTCATTTGGTTCGAGAAGTACGATTGTGTGGGCCAGTTTTCTTTTGGTGGATGTATCCTTTTGAGAGATACATGAAAGTATTGAAGGGGTATGTTCGCAATCATTATCGCCCTGAAGGCTGCATTGCAGAGAACTACGTCTCTGAGGAAGCAATCGAATTTTGTAGTGAGTATCAAAAAGGTATGCATGCAATTGAGAACCCACCTGGCCGCCATGAAGCACAATGTGTGAAAGATGATACTGGTGATCCTTTGAAGGGTGGTTAATTTATTGGGTATTACTCGTGATCTATGGGAGCAAGTACATTTGTACATACTTTCAAATACACCCGAAGTACAACCTTACTTCGAGTAAGTTTAATGCTATAGTCATTAACTTTTGTTGAATATTATATTGAATATTTGTTTACTATAGTTACTAACTTTTGTTGTCTTTAGGAAACATATAGAGAGTTTGAAGTGTGATATTCGTAACAAAACAAGAAAAGCAAAATGGTTTCAAAACGAGAAAAATTGCACTTTCATTTATTGGTTCCTAGATGAAGTAAGTTTAACATTAACTGTGAAGTATATATAGCAATTTAATTTAATTGGTTCTGAGATTAAGTAACTACATTGCATTTACTAATAGTGCATGTGGTGTTTTTGTAGATTCAGAAAGAATTAAGTGAACCAGATAATAGTGTGTCAGATACATTGAGATGGATTGCACTGGGACCATGTTTTGAAGTAATGAGCTATTCAGACTACGACATTAACGAAATCTAATACCATACAGTTGAAAGAGACAACAAGCGTGTTACACAGAATAGCGGCGTAAGCTTGGTGGCTGGATTGATGCAGTATTCAAGTGCAAAAGACGACAATCCAAAATTCACTGATATGTCGTTTTATGGTGTAGTGGTCAGAATATGGGATGTGGATTACATTAAATTTCAAATTCCGGTGTTCAAATGTGATTGGGCTAACATCAATCATGGTGTTAAGACAGATGATTATGGATTTACATTGGTGAACTTCAACAAACTTGGTCACAAATCTGATCCATTTATTTTGGCTTCTCAAGCAACACAATTATTTTATGTGGAGGATCCTTGTGATTCACAATGGTCGGTGGTATTGAGCACTCCTCATTACACACAGACCAAATCTTCTGAAGGAGATACATTTGGAGACATTGATTTGATTCACACTCCATTTGTTACGCAAATACTGAATGATGAGATCGCTCTTGATGCTGAGGACTGCGAATAAGTCTGTGTTCGTAATGATTGTAATGGAATATGGATTAAAAATAAACAATAATTTTGATTGTGTTTAATTAATTTTTTCCCTTTATAAAAAAATTATATCAAATATGTCCAATTTAAATTTATATCAAATAGTTTAATTTAAATTTTATAAAAAATTTAGGTGTTAATTAGTAAGTTTAATTTAAATTTATATTATATTAAAATAGTTTAATTAATATAAAATAGTTTAATTATATTAAACAAGATACATTTAAATTTTATAAAAAATTTAGGTGTTAATTAGTAAGTTTATAAATATTTTATTTATATTAAAATAGTTTAATTTAAAATTTATAAATTTTAGGTGTTAATTTAAATTGTTTTTAGTTAAAACAACGTCGTTTGTTCCCTATATATAAAACGGCGCCGTTTAATTTAGTACTATAGACGATGGTTGAATCTATAAACCGTCGTCTTTAATGTATAGATGACGGTTATATCTAAGAAACCGTCGTCTATACAAAAAATAGTGTCGTTTTTGCCCTGTGTTTTCTTTCTTACACGGCCTTCTCTTCTATTTTTTCCCATTTCTCCATAAACCCTACACCCGAACTGTTGCTGCTGCAACCTTCTCTCCGCCGTTTGCTTCATTTCAATAGGAATCTACTGCATATTCAACCTGCAAACGTAAGGTAAGTAGTCGTCAACATATTTTCTGCTCTGCATCTTCAATCCGAAATTTTTTTTACCGATTTTGTGCTTTAATGTGCTTGTGAATATATTGGTGAAAATGTTGAAATGTGTTGGTGCAAATGTTGTTGAAATTATATTGTGCCCGTGAATACATTTTGAAATTTGGTGCAAATGTTGAAATTTTAATGTATGAATATATTGTGAAAATGTGTTGAAATGTTGATTTTTATATTGTGCCCGTGAAATTTTTTTTTTGGTGAAAATTATAATGTTTAATTTCTATTTGGATATATTGTATGAATAAAGATGATTGTGAAATTATAACGTTTTCTGTTGGGATATATTGTATGAATAAAGCCGAACTTGAATATATATATATATATATTTTGTTTTTGATAAGATGAATATATATATATATATATATTACATATATTCGTTTGAATATATATTGGATGAATATATTGTATAAATATGTTGAAACCATGAATATGAATAGACGACGGTTTTTTTAGAATTTTGGAAGTATATATATGATTTCACGATGGGCATATAAAATTAAAGATGACGGTTTTAAAGACGACGGTTTTGTATATATGTTACGGTTTTATATTATATAATTTTTATTTGTTGATTTGTTAATATGTTATTAGTAAATTAATTGTTATTTATAATGTTGTTAATAATGTTGTTAATAATTGTTTGATAATTTACTAATATTTTTTTATAGATATGGATCTAAATCAAGATCCAACTAATCCTAATGATCAAGATTCTTCCTCAAGTAGGAAGCAAAAGAAAGGGAGAGGACCATCAAAGTTAGAAAAAAGTCGTAGACAAGTTGCTAGTGGCGAACTTGGAGAAGTAATATACAATGAGCATGGAGTCGGAGTGAATAAAGCCAGCCAATCTCTAGCTAATTATAAAGGTAGTTATACACGATCTCAAATACCGATCACATACAAGAGTTGGAACAATGTTCCAACAAATTTGAAAAATACATTATGGGAGACAATAAAGGTAATAATACAACCAATTTCATTTTAATTAAAATATTTGGTTAATTAATTTTGTGATTTTATTATTATTGAGCTAATAATACCTTAATTTTTTTGTAGGACTTTTATAACAAGGACGAATCATTAAAACATAAAACTTTGAAGGATTGTGCAGAAAAATGAAGAAAATGGAAGAGTTTTATGTACACACATCTTGTACACCTGTACCTAGAATTAGGGGACATGTGAAAAATTTAATTAAACTGTTTTAATTTATTTTAAGAAATTTAGTAATTTTTATATATTTAAATTAAACTGTTTTAATTTAATTTAAAAAATTTAGCAATTTGTAGTTTAGTAATTTTAATTTAATTGAAATTATAATGTTTTAATTTAATTTATGAAAATTAGTAATTTTAAATACTTTGAAATTATAATGTTTTAATTTAATTTAATATTTATATTTTGTAAACATGTAGATGCTAAGATTGGGCACAGATGAACCGCTTTCCCAAATGCTCTATGGAACTTGGGCTATAGGAGGGAAAGTTTCTTACACTAGAAGCTGCTGCAGTTGCAGAACAGATGGTATTAAATTTATTTTTTGATTTGCATATTTTATTTATATTAAGTAACTATGCAATTTTAGCACTGATATTTTAATATTTTATAAATTTGACAGGATAATTTAAGGGAGAGAGTAGCTGCTGGGGAGGTCAACATTGACTTGGATTCGTCCAACGATATACTGACCCAAGTGTTGGGTACTCCTGAGCACCATGGTCGAGTAAGGGCGAATGGTAAATTGGTGACCCCTACTGAGTATTGGCACATTCCTCGACATAGAACCCAACCAACAAAAGAGAGGGACAGTGCAAAGGATGAGCGCATCAGACAACTATCTGAGGTCATTCACGACCTCCAAGAGAGTAATACGCTGTTGTCTGCACAGCTAGCCAAGACATAGGATGACTTTGTGGCCAACCCAGGACATATGGATTTCATGACTGATCAGTATATGAACAATATCTGGGTTGCCACTAATATTCCTGAGGAAGCGCACCATTTCAGTACTCCGCCAGCACCAGTACATCTTAGTACTCTTCCAACTCTAGTACATCCCATGACACCTGAGGAGGTAAAATTTTGTAAGATTGTTGTTTAATAAACATTTAATATATTGATTGTTATTTAATTAAAAAGTGGGCCAATTTATTTTGCAGGGTCTACAGTGCAAGCTTGCTGTATGCACTAGAGATAATATAGTTGCTGCTGGATTGATGTACCCTACGACCGATCAAGACTCTGTTTGCGATGGGATACGATTAGGGGAGCTTAATGTGCGAGTCAATGTTCAGGAGGCATTGGTCCCTGATGCAGCCCTACCTATATCATTTTTTGACATTACATTGGTTGGAGAAGTTGTGGAGTCATTTTGTCCATGGTCTAGATTTTTAGTCATTTTACCTGAAGAATAGGTAAATAATTAAGTTATTAATAATTGTTATTTATAATGTTTTATTTATTCATTATAATTAAGTTATTAATAATTGTTATTTATAATGTTTTTATTTATTCATTATAATTAAGTTATTAATAATGTTGTTTTTTGATTAGGTGGAGATATCAGTACGAGCATCAAAAGGCAAGGCAGTTGCTCATTCAGACTCTAATAGTACTCCACATTCACGCCATTCGCGGGCATCTCCACCGGTCAATGAAAGTCAGCACCAATTAGGCGTCTCTGACCTCCCACCGAAGCTCAGATTAATGAAGATGGTAGCTGCCACTGTCTTCAACCAACAGTTTACGCAGCTTCAGTTCAACATAGGGAGGGGTATGATAGGCAATTCTCATCCTGGAGTGCTGACACATGTGGATATTGACCAATTTTGTCAGATGCATGACTTGGGTGTTGATTGCGTCTTATTCTATATGAAGTAAGCTAAAAATTTATATTTGAAGTTATAATTAATTTATTTTCAATTTAAAATTTTCTTAAAGTGTATTTGACGTGGATCAATTTTTTGCAGGAAGCTGTATCGACATATGATCCGCACTGGGAAGATTTTGTTATATGCTTTTATTGATCCACGTGTGGTGCAGAATGATGGACCTGAAATGTTGGCATCCCAAGCTGAGCAATTGGTCAGACGGTGGAAAGAACAGCCCGACTTCAATAGGATATGGTTAATTCCATATCATTGTCGGTACAATTTAATTATATGCGAAATTATTACTTTCTTAAATATATATAGTATATTATATATTTTTAATATTAACGTTTATTTCAGTGCTCATTGGACGCTTGGTGTCGTGGACCCGTACTTGGGGTATATTTGGTTTTTTGATTCCGCCAACACCAAAGCTAATATTGATTTCAAGCGATTAATAAGCAAGTAAGTTAATTTAAAAAATTAGTAAGTTAATTTTAGTGATTAAATTTATTTTTAATAATTTATTTTATTTATAAAATGTTATATATAAATAGAGTTTGGACATTATGGAATGAGCCGAAGAGGCAAAGGTCGAAGAATAAATTAATTAGTTGGTGAGGCAGAAATGTAAAATCAATTAATTATTTAATTCATTAATGCTAAAGTATTAGAAATTATGTAAATTAATATTTAATTTTTTTTTGTAGGCACCATTGCAACCGACAAGTCATGAGTGTGCATATTATGTATGCATGATGATGAGGGATATAATAAATGTCGATTCATCAGTACCACAGTCTCAGTTACATAATACTGTAAGTATAATTTTAGCGTAATTGTAAATTTATATATAATATTATGTTTACTAATGCATTAATATTATTTGTTTAATTTTTATGTACAGTTTAAAAATTGTATTTGGATACAAGACTTCGTGGATGAATTTAGAGAGGATTGGGCTGAATATTTTACTGAAGAAATTTCGAACCCTTCAAGTTTGGAATCATCGTTTGATTAGTTAAGTTTAATTATTAGTTATGTATAAAACTTTTGTAATTGTTAATGTTATTATGTAATTAGTATTGTATAATTTGTAATTTTATTTTAATTAGAAATGTTTATACTTTTGTATAATTTAATATAATCAATTTATTATTACTGTTTTTTATATTAATTATTATTTTATTAATTGAAAATATATTATTTATTAAAATATTTATATGAAATAAATATATATAAATGCCGAAATATATATATATATATATTTATATATAATATCGATGACGGTTCATACAAGGAACCGTCGTTGATAATTTTACATAGACGACGGTTTATAGTAAAAACCGTCGTCTATATATTTGCCGCGTGGCTCCAACTTGGTTTAGGTGTTGTTTTAGATGACGGTGTGGTTCATCGTAGTAATGTTTTAGACGTTGGTTTTTAACCGCTGTCGATGTTTTATGAGTATCAACGACGCCTCATTTGACGATGGTTTTGTGTCCGTTGTCTAAACATTTAAGACGACGGTTTTTCACCGTCGTTTTTTACCCTATTTTCTAGTAGTGGTATTTTTGTCAATCAATTAATTATTTACTTTCTTAACTTATTAGTTTCTCTAATAGATCAAATGCACTGGCTAGTTACTTCATTACATCCAAGTATTGAAACATATTAAGAGGATATTTCATACAAATTCTATATTGTTTATTTCATAAATACTAGTAATTTAAAAATCACATTCCTAAATCATCAAGATATTGGTCGTAAGATAGACTTCACTTATTGATAACTCAAAGAACAATAATCATTCAAATACCTATTTATAATAAACACAGGATTAAAAGAAATAAAAAAAACCACAAATATATCTTGAGATTTAATTACTTTTTATAGAAATTTAATCTTAATTAAATCTCACTTTAATCATAATCAATGTGAACATAATCCGTACCAATATTTTATAATAACCAAGATAAATTATTTCATAAAATATTGTAGTCTAAATATAGCACCAAACTTTACTCAACAACTGTGATCTCATTGATTGATTAAGAGAATCTATAATCAGATCTTATATGGAAGTATCCACATGATCATATACTACATAATATCCATACAATTTACATGCTTATGAAATATTTGCTAGGTAGAGTCTTAGTAAAAGGGTCTGCTAAGTTTTTCTTAGATGCTATTTTAGCAACCATTGTATCTCCTCTCTCGATGAAATCACGGATCAAGTAGTACTCTTTTGCTATGTGTTTTTGCCTCTTATGATACTTAAATTCTTTAGACTTTGCTACGGCTCACTGTTATGACAGTAAAAGGTAATGGGCCATTTTGCACTAGATATCACTTGTAGGTCCATGAGGAATTTTTTAAGCCACACAGCTTCTTTTGTAGCTTCAGATGCAGTCACATATTCAGCTTCAGTGGTGGAGTCAGCGACACATGTCTGTTTAATGATCCTTCAACAAATGACTCATCCATTCATAGTAAATACATAACCGAGGTAGATTTACTGGAGTCAATGTCTCCTTGGAAATCTGAGTCCGTGAAACCAATAGTTTCTAAACTCCCACTAGAATACACCAACATATAGTATCTTGTTCTCGTTAGATACTTGAGTATATGTTTCACTGCAGCCCAATGGTCCAATCAAGGATCAATTTGAAATCTACTTACAACTTTTACTGCATAGTAGATATCTGGCCTAGTATATAACATAACATACATTAGACTACTTACTGCTAAGCATAAAGTTTCTTACTCATGATATCTTTTTATTATCAGTTTTTGGTGATTGTTCATTAGAAAGATAGATTCCATGTCTAAAGGGTAAATATCCCCTTTTTGATTTATCCATATTGAACTTGACACATATTTTATCAATATATGATGACTGAGATAGTGCAAACATCATATTCTTTCAGTCTCTTAGAAGTTTGATTCCAAAAATATAGTTGGCTTTTCCCAATTCTTTCATATCGAACTGATTGTGCAGCTATTCTTTTACACCTGAAAACACCTTTTTATTATTTTCAATCAATAAAATGTCATCAACATAAAGGACTAAGAAAACTACTTTTTCACCTTGGATTCTTTTATAAACACAAGATTCATCAATATTTTTTTCAAAACTAATTGAAGTAATGGCTCGATCAAACCTAATATTTCATGACCTTGGATGCTTGCTTAAGTCCATAAATTGACCTTTGCAACTTGCATACCATGTGTTCTTGGCCTTTAGCTATAAACCCTTCTGGTTGCCGCATACAGATGTCCTATTGTAAACTACCATTCAAAAAGGCTGATTTTCCATCCATTTGCCAAATTTCATAATCGAGTTTTGTTGCTACGGCTAAAAAATCCAGAGAGATTTAAGCATGGCTACAGACGAAAAATGTTTCTTCATAATCTATCCCCTCTTTTTAGGTATAACATTTTGCCACCAATCTAGCTTTGAAGGTTTTTACCTTCCCATTTAATCCTTTTTTTTTGTGTGGATCAACTTGCATCCTAAAGGTTTTACCCTTTTGGGAGCTTCTACAAGAGACCAGACAGAGTTGGAATACATAGATTTCATCTCACTGTTTATAGCTTCCTGCCACTCCTATGCATCTACATCTTCCAGTGCCTCATTATAATTTATAGGATCATCGTCACTATTAGTGATGACTTGGTAAGATTCGCTTAGCAAAATAAATCTTGCCGGCTTCTGCCTTACTCTCTCACTACGACGAAGCTACACTGATGGTGGTTGTACATTTACATGAGGATCTGTTCATTGTTTTGTGCTTGAAGTTGTACCAAAGTAGGTACCACCTGTACTGGTTCTTGTTGTTCCACTGATTCTACATATGCTTGTTCACCTTCGGGTACATTTTCTCATTTTGGAACATGCATAGGCATCATTGGAGCAACTGAGAAAAACTGTTGTGATTTAGCCTGTTCTTGAGCTGAGGCAAGCTCCTCAATAATTATTTTACTATTGGGTTTGAAACTGTCTATATAGTCTTCCTCTAAAAAAGTTAAATGTGTACTTACAAAAACTTTTTTATTTGAGGAACTATAAAAAAATCCATCTCTTGTTCCCTTAGGATAACCAACTAATAGACAAACTTCTTTATGAGATTCCAACTTATTGGGTTCCTTTCTTAAGATATGTGTAGGAGCCCATATCTAAATATGGTTTAAACTGGGCTTATGCCATTTCTATAATTTTATAGGTGTCTTAGAAACATATTTAGAAGGAACTAAATAAAAAGGATAAACTGTTGTTTCTAAGGCATATCCCCAAAATGATATAGGTAGAGATGAGTAACTGAGCATAGATCTCACCATATCTTGAAAAGTTCTATTTTTTCTTTCTGCAACTCTATTTTGCTGGGGTGTTCCAGGGGTTGACAGTTGGAAAACTATCCCCTCTTAAATCAAGTAAAACTTGAACTCTCCAGACATGTATTCATTATCTCGGTCAGACCAAAGTTCTTTGATATGGAATCATAATTGCTTTTCTGCCTCAGTCTTATACTCTCGAAACTTTGAGAAAGTTTCATAATTTTGGCTCATTAGTAAACATATATATATCTTGAGTAATTGTCTATGAAGGTTACAAAATACTCATACCTTCCTATGGCTTGAATATTTATTGGTATGCATATATCATTATGCACCAATTCCAGTGGTTTGGTTGCACTATATCCTTTGGCCTTAAAGGGCTTTTTGATCATTTTTTGTTCTAAACAAGATTCACAAACTGGTATAGGTTCAAAGACTAGAGATTTTAAGATCTCACTTTTAACCAAATTGTGTATCATGTTAGTATTAATATGACCTAATCGTAAATGCCAAAGGTAGGTTTCATTTGAAATGAAACTTTCATTTTCTTGGAAACATGTATATGCTCATTCAACATCAAAAGTTTCAAAATTATTAACATCATAGGACATAAGACTTAAAAAATAAAGACCATTCCATAATTTACCAAAACAAATAATTGAAGTTGAACTTCTTATTAAAACTGAGGAATTAAACTGTATTGTCGAACGTTGTTCAAATAAACAACTAATAGAAACCAAATTCCTTTTAAAGTCTAGAACGAATAAAAAGTCATACAAAATCAAAGTCCTACTATTAAAAAATAAATAAACTTGTCATATTGCTTTAACATAATCATATTCTTTTTCTGCAAGCCTTAAACTTCTTTGTCATTTTTCTACCAAGCTAGTTTGTTTGAACCACTGCAAATAGTAACAGACAGTGACTCCTGAAATCATTGATCCATTTATCATTATGATTCTCTACTAAACAATTTTCAATATAAATTAAATCACTTATACTTGGCTTATTTGCTACCTTAGGGAAATTTTTGAGTTTGAAGGAGGAAAATCAAAATAGCTAAGTAGTTAATTTCAATTTTGTGTGTGTTTAGGTTTTATAGTGTTTCCGGTTTTGAAAAAAGATTAAAAAATTAAAAATATTTTGTTTGATGTTCCTTGTTTGTTTCCGTTTTTAGGTCTAATTTGCTGAATTTTGAGTTTTGTTTAGTTGTTATTTGTTTAGTCTTTTGATTAGTTAAAAACAAATTTTGAAAATTCGAAATTGAAAAAAAATTAAAATAAAATAACTGCACTTTTATTTATGTTTTTATTTTGATTTGCTTGCTATTTTTAGTTTTATATTGCTTTAAGTTTGTGTTTTATTTGAGTTTCATTTGGTTTGTTTAATTTCAATTTTAGTTTTAATTTTTGTTGCTGGATTTTTTTTTGTTAGTTTAATTTTCTATTTTTCATTTGTTTGTTTAGTTTTTTTTTTCTTTTTTTCTTTTTTATGAGTTTACCTTTTAATACTGAACTATCTGAGAGATATTTGAGGAGGTTAAGGAGAAGTAAAGTTAGAGAGACTTTGTTTAGTAATATTGAAAGAGAGGATAACATGGAAAACCAAAGTAACCCTGTAGTTCCTAAAGTTCCTAATAATCTAGGTTTTAGGACCATTAGGGATTATGCTGCACCTAGAAGGATTGATGATATATCTTTTATTAGAAGACCACCTATTGAAGCACCTAGCTTTGAGGTCAAACCTATTACTATGTCTATGCTCAACAATTATCAATTTGGAAAGTTACCTAGTGAGGATCCTAACCAACATATATTGAATTTCTGTGATGTATTTGAATTAGTAAAATGCAATGGAATTACCGAGGACATGTTAAACTTAGGTTGTTTCCTTTTCCTTAAGGGTTATAGCTAAAAGTTGGTTACAGTCTTTACCTCCAGGAAGTATTATCACTTAGGATGATTTAGCTTTTAAATTTTTGAATAAATTTTTTCCACCTATTAAAACCGCTAAGCTTAAAAATGAGATCAATACTTTTTACCAATTAGAAGGAGAGTCTTTGTATGAAGCTTGGGAGAGGTTAAAAGAATTATTGAGGAAGTGTCCACACCATAGGATGCCCATATGGAGTCAAGTCCAAACTTTTCATAATGGATTGAACTATTTAACAAGAAATAATGTGGATGCTGCTGCAGGTAGTGTTTTGCTAAATAAGTCTCAAAAGGATGCATACAACCTATTGGAAGAGATGGCGATCAATAATTTTCTATGGGTAAGTGGAAGGAGCCAACATCCTAAGAAGACCATGGCTGTCCATGAAAGGGATAAGATAGATAAATTAAGTAGTCAAGTTGCAATTCTCACAAAGCAACTTGAGACCTTGGGTTCCAACAATTTAAACAATATTTCTAATATTTCTACTTTTAATTGTTGTGAATATTGTCGGGATAATCATAAAAGTATTAATTGTCATTTAGGAAATCCTATTGAAACTAATGATGTTAATTTTGTAAGGAATTTTCGACAAGGCAATAGCAATAACAACCCCTTCTCCAACACTTATAATCTAGGATGGAGAAACCATCTAAATTTTTCATTGAGAAATAATTCAAACATCCAAGGAGGATAACAAAGAAGAATCTATCAACTTTCATCTCAACAACACCAACAATTCTAGTTCTTGAATTTTCAGAAAAATTCTCAATCTCAATCTCAACCTCAAACTCAACCTCAATCTCATATTTTTTCTCCTATTACTATGTCTTTACTTGAGCAATCTATGATAAAAAGGAATGAAACTTCTAGAGCTTTTATGCAGGGAACAAAAGTAGCAATAAAAGGACTAGGAATGAAAATAGGGCAACGCGTTCAATCCATTCAAAGACTAATGGGTACTCTTCCAAGTCAAACTTAAATCAATCCAAAGGAGGATGACCAAACGGTAGAGCTAAGGAGTGGAAAGAAGTTGTACGAGCCCTTTATTATAAAGAAGTCTCAACGTGCTTAAGATAAGAAAATTCCATGCAAAAAAGAGATAATCAACTTGGAGGAGAGTAACATAGAGGAATAGACTAAGGAGGAAAAATGTCAAGCAATTTCTAAAATAGTGGCCAAAATTGAAGAATGGTTGGAGGTAGAAGATCCAAAGGACGATATCTAGACTTACAATGAAGAAGTGCAAGGAAAAAGGATAGTGAAAAGAGAAATGTCCTTGGAAAAAAGAAGAATTCGGAACCCAAAGGGAGGAGGTGGCCGAATTAGTGAAGAAAGATTCCATGGACTTGGATAAACCAATTGAAGAATGTGCTAAGGAAATCGTAGATTCTAATGATATTGGTGAAGAAAGTGAAGAGGTTGATATGCCTGAGTATCTTGTCTTAGAAGAGGAGAAAAGAAAAAGGATGAATACATGGGATAAGTTGAATGAAAGTAGTGCTTTTAATGAAGATGACTTTCATCCCATGTATGGTCCTAATCAAGCATATGAAAGTTATACTTTTATTGATCAAAAAGTGATTGTTGATCAAATTAGGGAGAGAGAGGCTGAAAATAGGAGACAAGAAGAGGGAGAGAAATAAGAAGAAAGTGACAAATACCAAGAGTTTCCGAAGAAACTATAAGATCTTGGAAAATTTACTTTTGATTGCAAAATTAAAAATGTCGAATTTTCTAATGCTTTATGTGATCTTGGTGCTACCACTAATATTATGCCTTTTTTATTTGCATGAGTTTAGGTTACAGATAGCTTCGCTCGACCAATGATGAAATTATTTTGGGCAACAACACTCATGTTAAAGTTGAAGGTACCTTGGAGGACGTTCGCAAATGTTTGATCTCTTGAGTATGTGATGGATTTTAAAAGTGATAAAAATGAAGGATCCTAATGCTTCATTAATTTTCAGTAGGCCTTTCTTAGCCATTAGTAGGACTAGAATTGATTTAGAGAAAAAAAATTGGAGCTACTAAGTGAAGATGACCTTACTAAAGAAACTTTTTATATGAATAAACCTTCATTAATGAAAAGAGAAGATAAAGAAAAGATGTCTAGAAAGATAGAAGACCAAAGAAGATTTGAGATATCTTGCATCATTGGTAGAACTAATTTATCTAATTGCCTATGTGATTTGGGTGCGTTTATTAATATTATGGATACTAGTATTGCAAAAAGGCTAGGTTTTAAGTTGATACCCAACCACTATAACAGTGAATATGACCGATCAAAGCCAAATTAATCATTTAAGGATAGTCATGACTACTAGGGTGGAGGTTGGTATGTTTTATTTCTTAGTTGATTTTGTGGTATTTAATGAGAATAATGGAATAATATTAGGACGCCCATTTTTTAGCTACTAGCAAGGAAAATATTGATGTATACAAGGATACTTAAAAGTTAAGACATGGTTCTAGAATAGAAAATTTTTACATGTATGAACCAATGAAATCTAAAAGACTCAAGCTTTTGAGGCATACAAGAGAGAAATCACTTTTGAGGATGCTAGTTGATGGAGGCAATCCAAGGAAGAAACCAACATGAGCTCCACAATAAAGTCAAGCTAAAGACTTGAAACAAGCGCTTTTTGGAAGACAACCCAAAGTGTTAAATTTTTATTTTATTTTTAGTTGTTTTGATGTGTGTTTTTAGGTGTCAAAGAAGAGAAAATTAAAGGAGAGGCATAAAAAGGGTAATTGGCCAAGAGAGCTTTATGAGCTTAGAATTTGCATTTCATCAATTGGGGGAGCTTTCATTACCTTTACTCTTTATTATGTTTATTTTCTTTGTTTTTAACGTTAAAAGCTATGTTCATCTTAATTTGGAGGTGGTTCTTTTTGTTATCAAGTTTTCTTCTTTAGTTTTTATTTTTAGGTTTAGTTTTTAAACTCTTGATCTTTTCTTGCTGAATTTTTAGTTTGAGGTGTGTTTTTGAATATTTTGATGAGCCTATATAAGAATATGATTGTGAATAAATTGATTCTTAGGCAGTGGAATTGTTTTTGTGCATTCTCTAATGCCTAAAGTTAAGTACACATGTTGTTACTTTCAAAATCATTTTGAGCACTTTATCAAATATGCATGATTTAGATTGTATTTTGGAGAAGGTTTGCATTAATTTAGAGTGATTATTTTTGAACTCTAGAGCTTGCATAATTATTGCTTGAGGCAAAATCCTAGAGAGATGCATTACTTTGAATATGATTTAGGCCATTTTTATTTTGAGTTTGAGCCTTTTTAGCGTACTTTTGAAAATATTTATCCGTTAATACCATGTTTGAGCCATTTTTAGAATGCATAATTGATTGCATATGTAACACCACACTCTCTCTCCAACCAATATTGTCTCCAATTTAGCCACCGCACTTCAGACGGTATGGAGTTTTTGGTCAGACTTCCCAGGGGGTCACCCATCCTAGGAATGCTCCCACTAGAGCACGATTAACCCCAGAGTTCTTCCAACTCTGAAGCCAAACGCTCTGAAAAGGCCTTGGTTGTTAAGAGAGTGCTCACTTTACATTTGAACCATTACAACATGACCCCCTTCCACACCCGGGCGATGTGGGATTGGACACTGATCTCTGCAAGTAAGGTAGCCTGCCAGTGCCCTTTGCACCCGCCCACACTTACTCTAGCTCTAGATCCGGGTCGTCACAGCATATTAGAGCATTTTTGTTCTTTAAATAACATTGACTTACATTTTTGAGCCTAAATATATTTTTCTACCCTATACACATTATTAAAGAAAGTTTATGTTTAAATGGATATATTCTTATAAATTTGTATTTGGTGGAGTAAAGTAGAAAATAATTTGATGGTGGCTGATGATGGTGAAATTTGGCTATTATGAATCTTTGATGTGGAAAAAGATGTTTGACAAGGTATGAAAAAGAAAAATTTGGGGGTTAGAAGGAAAAAAATAGAGAAGTAGAAAAGAAAAAAATATGTTGAAAATGAAAAGAAAAGAAAAAAGTGAACAAAGAGATGTTGAAAAGAAAAAAAAAATATTGTGAAGAAGAAAAAGTTTTGTGGAGTTTGAAGGAATGGAATAAGAAAAGTGCATTTGAAAGAAGAAAACAAAAAGTTTTATAAGCATATTTTTCATAAGTGTTCTTTCTTTGAATTTTATTTTTCTATCATTTTCTTTCTTTTAACCATTACCCTTTAGCCTTCACATTGCAAGCTTATAAAGTCCTAATGATTCAAAGTAATGCATTGATCTACATTAATGGAAATCTATTAATTATGACAAGCATATGGTGGTTCATACTTTACAATCTCTATTTAATAATTGCCATATCAAATGCCACATTGGAGGCCAGATTATTCTAATTATATTAATTGGAATAATATTTAGGAGAATGAATTAGAAATATAGATAAATTTGATTCCTAAAAAGATTTGGAATATTTAATTATCTTAGTGTGAATGTGAGGTACCAATGACCTAAATAAACCCTAGAGGGCCAGCCATATGGAGAAATTATGAGAGATTTAATTGTGATAATATATGATCTCCTATTAGATTGGAATAAAATCTAGGGTTAGATAATAACTCTAGGTTTTCCTAGTTTAACTAGTAGAACATTTCCTATAAATACCATGCACCTTGATAAACTTGAAGAAACCATTCGGCTATTCAGCCATTCCACTATTCACAATTCTTTTACACGGCAAGGAGTTCTAGGTTTCTATTTAAGTTTTTGAGGGTTTCTACATAGAAGATTTTGGCTACACTAGTTCTTGATCAAGGAGGATTTTCGGCCAACATTTGTGGAGGACTTCAACCTTGTTGATGCGAGCATCATAGAGCCATATTCTACCATTGGAGCAAAAGATGGTGATTTAAGCATGATGTCCAAGCAATGGATGAATGTGGTATTGATGCTCAGAAGTTGCAGAGACGAAACGAGATAGTTTTAAAAATAAGCATCTTATAATGGCAGTTTCGTAATTTTAGCAATTTTCGGATTATAATGCCAGTTTCGTAATTATTGCTATTTCCATATTATAATAGCAGTTTTGTAATTATTGCTATTTTCGGATTATATTTATTTAGGGTTAGTTTTAAGCTTTAGGATTACTTTCCTAATTATTTTATGGTCTAGATTGTTTCTTAACCTAACCCTAATCTCTATATAAAGGGGAGGTTACTAGCTTGTAAGAAAAAAAAACTTTGATTATTGATTATTGAGAATCTACTCTTGTTTTCAACAAGACTTGTGTGTTCCAACTGAGGATAGTTCTTCTTCTACTTGTTGCATTGGGAATTGATCTTCTTATCAAAGGTATTTACTTTGTGGCGAATTTCAATTTAATTCTTTGCCTTCTAATTAGTGTTGCTAGATACAATTGTTATCTAGAGGTGCTATAGGGCGGGTTTTTACCTAGGGTTTGTTCCATATCATCTTGTGTGTTGGGATTACAGTTTCTTTAAGCTTGGGGTTCCGCATCATTTGGTATCAGAGCAAGGCCAAGATAAATTCCTATTTATCTTGTTCTTTGTTTTTCTTTTTAGAGTCTTTGATTAGTTTTTTTTTTTTTCTGATTTTTTTTTTCTTTTGTTCTTCATTGTTTCGTGTTCTTCATTGTTCTTGGTGTTTTAGAGTACCAAAAAAGAAAATCGTAAAAAAAAAAAAAAAATCAT
>QANX01002965.1:0-66020 GCA_003254975.1 Ochetophila trinervis | reverse complement strand
AAAAAAAAAAAAAAAAAAAAGCAAAAAAAAAAAAAATCGTAGCAAAAATAAATAAAAAAAGAATTGAAAGTTGGAATATTGAGATTGATTGCTTGAATATTAGGAAAGTTACTCATTCCTAATTGATTTCTGATTTGTTTTTTTTTATTATTATTCCATATTTCCTACTTTCCCAATTTTATTTGTTTCTTATTCTCATAGTTTCTTATTTTTCTTACTTTCCTATTTTAAACATTTTTGTTTCCAATTCTCAAAGTTTTTTATTTTCATACTTTCATATTCTCATTGTGTTGATTTCATAGAGTAATTATTATATGTTTCATTACACTTTTGTCCTTTTCTTTTGTGCCAATTTTGCTCTAGAATTGAACTTGCTTTTATTGTTAGGTTTTAATTTTGAAATTTGCTATCTTAGTTTTATATTTTTGCTTAAGATAATTGGTTCTGAAGTGCAACTTGGTGAACAAGACTTGAGTGGTAAAAGGCTTGAGTGGTGAGCATATAGAGGGGTAAAAGCCAAATTTGAGTGAAACACGAGGGATTACCATTTTTGAGTTAAACACGTAAGGGAGTGTGTAAGAATGTCTAAAAGAGATGGTAAGGGAGTTTCTACTTCGGAAGAAGAGCAAGTGGCAACACCGGATCCAAAGCTCGTACGACAATCTTTGGAGGGTGAGTATAGAAGAATGGAAGAGAGATTAACTTTTAGGATGGAAGAAACATTGAAATCTAGGATGGATGAGATGATGGAGCAAATGAGGGAGATGACCTTGGCCATGTCCAATACTACTAGAAAGGAAGGAACACGACCCAAGAGACAAGAAGTAATTGTTTCCGATGAAGACGAGTATGAAGTCCAAACTGTAAGAAGAAGACCTAGGAGAGAGGAGCCAATAAGAGGAAGGGATGACAACCTAAGTTCGATTAAGATGCACATTCCGCCATTCAAGGGAAGAAGTGATGCCAAGGCATACTTGGAATGGGAAAAAAAGGTAGAGTTAATATTTGATTGTCACAATTACTCTGACAAGAAGAAGGTTAAACTAGCTGTAGTGGAGTTCACCGACTATACTTTAGTTTGGTGGGAGCAACTTATACAGTCAAGGATGAGATATAGAGAAGATCAGGTCTCAACTTGGGATGAGATGAAGAGAATTATGAGGAAGAGGTTTGTACCATCCTATTACTATAGAGAGCTTCATCAAAAGTTGCAGAAACTCATACAAGGGTCTAGGTCCGTAGAGGAGTATTACAAAAAGATGGAGATGATTATGATAAGGGTAAACATTGAAGAGGATAGAGAAGCTACAATGGCAAGATTTCTAAGTGGGATGAACAAAGATATTGCCAAGGTGGTTGATCTACATCCATATGTAGAAATGAAAGAAATGGTCAACATGGCTATTAAAATGGAAAAGCAATTGAGAAGTGAAATGTCATCAAAAGGGTTTTCAAGCTCCAATTCAAAGTGGGGTTCCAATTCGAAGCGGAACAAGTATGACAACAATAAGAGTGAGAAGAATTTGGAGACCAAAGAGAAAATTGGAGATGTATCCAAGTTCAAGGATAAGAGTGCCAACCCAACAAGAGGTACTTCTAATCCTAACACTTCTAATACTTCTAGACATAGAGAAATAAAATGTTTTAAATGTCAAGGGTTTGGGCATATTGCTTCCGAATATCCAAATAGGAAAACTATGTTGATGAGGGGTAATGAAGTAATGTCGGAGTCTGAGTCCGATGAAGAAAGGCCACCATTAAAGTATGATTCTAGTGAGGATGAGGACTCATGGTTGGAGAGTTAGTAATTAGGAGGGTTTTAAATTTGAAGGTGAAGGAAGAGGGACTAGAACAAAGGGAGAATACTTTTCACACTAGATGTTTTGTGGGTGGTAAAACATGTAGTTTAATCATTGATGGGGGTAGTTGTGCTAATGTTGCTACTACTACTTTGGTTGAGAAGTTGGGACTAGTATGTGAAAAACACCCTAACCCTTATAGGTTACAATGGTTGAATGATAGTGGGGAGATTAAGGTAAATAAGAGAGTGAAATTTGCCTTTTCTATTGGAAAGTATAGTGATGAGGTTTTGTGTGATGTAGTACCTATGCAAGCGGGGCATATTTTGTTGGGTAGACCATGGCAATCCGATAGGAGGACTATCCATGAAGGTTTTAAGAATAGGTATTATTTTGAGCACAATGGAAAGAAATTCACACTTGCACCCTTATCTCCAAAAGAGGTGTATCTTGAACAATTGAAACTATCCAAAGTTTCCTATGGGGATTTGGGTAGTAAGGCAAATAAAAGAATTGAGTGTAAAAAGGCCAAGAGTGAAAAGAATAAAAATAAAGGCCCAATGGTGAGTGATTGCACTAGTAATAAAGAGGAAAGTGCAAGAGAGAAAAATGAGAAGAGTGAAAAGAAAAATAGAGTTTTTATGGAAAAGAGAGAGATGTAAAAGGATCATGCTTATGCAAGAGAGCACTAATTCTTGTGAGGTTTAGGAAATTTTATTTTTATGAAACTAACCTTAACCCAAATTTGCCTAGTGTTTTTGTTTCTTTCTTGAAGGAATTCCAAGGGGACATGCCCAAAGGATTACAACCAACAAGGGGCATCAAGCAAGTGATATTCGAACCATGTGATTGGGTTTGGGTACATTGGAGGAAGAAAATGTTTCATAACAAAAAGAAGTTTAAGTTGGATGCTAGATGCAATTGACCTTTTTAAGTTCTCGAAAAGATTAATGACATTGCATACCAGATTGATCTTCCAGGCGAATATAATGTGTCTGCATCATTTAATGTTTCAGATCTTTGTCCTTTTGATATAAATGCAGATTCGAGGACGAATCTTTTTGAAGAGGGAGGGAATGATGCGGGCATCATAGAGCCATATTCTACCATTGGAGCAAAATATGATGATTTAAGCATGATGTCCAAGCAAGGGATGAATGTGGTATTGATGCTCAAGAGTTGCAGAGACAAAACGAGCTAGTTGTAAAAATAAACATCTTATAATGGCAGTTTTGTAATTTTAGCAATTTTCGAATTATAATGGCAGTTTCGTAATTATTGCTATTTTCATATTATAATAGCAGTTTTGTAATTATTTCTATTTTCGGATTATATTTATTTAGGGTTAGTTTTAAGCTTTAGGATTACTTTCCTAATTATTTTATGGTCTAGATTGTTTCTTAACCTAACCCTAATCTCTATATAAAGGGGAGGTTACTAGCTTGTAAGAAAGAAAAACTTTGATTATTGATTATTGAGAATCTACTCTTGTTTTCAACAAGACTTGTGTGTTCCAACTGAGGATAGTTCTTCTTCTACTTGTTGCATTGGGAATTGATCTTCTTATCAAATGTATTTACTTTGTGGCGAATTTCAATTTCATTCTTGCTTTCTAATTAGTGGTGCTAGATACAATTGTTATCTAGAGGTGCTATAGAGCGGGTTTTTACCTAGGGTTTGTTCCATATCATCTTGTGTGTTGGGATTACAGTTTCTTTAAGCTTGGGGTTCCGCATCACTTGTTCTTGAAGCATATTTTGGAGAAGCAAGAGAAGGAAGATTGGAGACCAAATTTGGTAGCCATCAACTATTGGATTTGTTTTTGTATTCTCAATTCTTTTTGTTATTTGATTTATGTTTTCTTTAGAATATTTGATGGCTATTCTTAAGAATATGTATAACTAATTTTATATAAGGATTATGATTTATCCCTATTATGACTATTTAGTTTATGGTTAATATTTCATTGTAGTTCTTAATGCTTCTATGAAAATGTGGATAGATTTAGTATTATATTGGCTTAGGAATAAGGGATATAATATAGATAGGCAATGGAATACATGTTTATAGGAATATTGCATGCTTTGGTAATAACTTTGACAAGAGCTTAAATTTTGGTATTTAGGAATAATTAAATACCTTATGCTTGCTAGATTAGAATTTATTGAGAAATCAACTTCTAGTCACTTTTGGTCAAATGGGGGTTAACTTTATGAATCTATCATGCATTAGGGCTAAATATGAGTAATAGTTGTGAAGTCATAATCTTTGTTTCATCAAATCCTTAAACTTTCTCTCTCTACCTTGTTTTATTTTTACAATTTCTTTCATTTTAATTATTGTTTTCCTACTCAACAACAAACAACCAAACAAACAAACTTCTTTTACTTTTATTAATTTGATTAACAATTGATTTATTTTCAAGATTAAAGACATTATTCTCTGTGGTATCAATATCGGTTTTCTCTTAAAAAACCACTTTATTACTTGTTGATTCGTGCACTTGCGAGTTATCAATTTTCACCACAACAAGGCATCAAGTTTTTAGCAATATTGGCCTAGATATAGTAGCGAAATGCATTATTCACCTCTTGCTAGTTGGTATAATCCTTCTTCACTTGAGACTTGGCATTTGTTGCGGATACGATAGGTTTAAGAATGGTAAGGACATATTTGATTTTCTCATATTCTAGCACAATGAACATATTAGTTTTTCGTTCGCTATAATTATTTCCATCCATAGGGTTTTGGCTCAAAATAATGTCTAGAGGTTTAAAAGTTCTCATTTTCCTTAAAAAATTTGCACATTTATATCAAAAGAAAGTAAACTCGATAAACATACTTTTAATTAATCTCGAAAAAAAATTATGTTTATTGAAAAAAATAATAATTTAGCTTCTATTATAAACGCTTATATTGGGCAAGACATTTATAATAAACTAAATTTGATCATGAAATAAAAAAAATGTCCAACTAGGTCAGTTTCCAGGAAAGATTAGGGTATCATAAATGGACGTACTTAAGTCCTAACCTCCTTAGACAGAACATTTCCAGACAACACTTTTAAATTCTACTCAAATTGATTATGTCTAATTAGACTATCAACATTGGTTTTAAACTAGTCAAACACTGACCTCTGTAGAAACATTTGATCAACGTAGACTTTTACAGGCAGGTCAAGCACTCACAGAGGAGGCTAATGCCAAAATTGCAAGTCGATCCAACATTGCACGCGCTCTCACGAGCCTTAAGAAGATAGCATATTGATTTCCACTCTCAGAAATTTCTCATGGTGCATGTAAGCGTGTCCTAAAGTTTTTAGGGACCTACCACTATCCGGTCTCAAAAATAAAATTAAAGCTAACCAAAAATATTCATCAACGAACTCAAAAATAAAATACAATCAAACATCTAACCATGGATTAAAGCTACAATTATTCATCAACAAAAATATCGATTATGAATAAAATTATAAATAATATTCCTAATATGCATGATCTAACATATATAGATCCTAGGTGTCATATATCTAAACATACATCATAATATACTTTATAATCAAGATTCAATATATAATCTTATGGGAAGCTCTGATACCAATTGTAGGAATAATATATATTGCGGAAGCGTAAAATCAAACCCACATGACTAATATGTTACTGAATCATATTATAAAAGAAAAAAAATACATCGTATGCAGAATATAATTTGACTTTTTGGATTTGATATGTTGTATAATGCATCTACCAGATCTACAATTTTTAACTGGATCTACAAGTTGTCAACCGATCTGCTTCGGGATCTGCAATCCACCACCATATTTGCTACTGGATCTACCATCGGATTTGCTAGATCTTCCAAGACTATTTTCAGGTAGTACTACCGAATGTGAACTCTATTGTATCTATGGAAAAAACTCAAAATATTAGAGAATGAATATTTTCTCTAATATTTTCATTCTATGATTTTCTTTTTGTATTATCTCATAATAAAGTTGGATATGTTGTTCTCTAAGTCTTTGTACTTCAAAAATAATAGAGACACAAACAAACTAATATTCTCATTTTTAAATTTAAAATAAAATTTTAACAGATATAATCACCGTTATACTTATTTTATCTTATCAGTAATTTAATTATATTAGATAACAAATTATTTTATAATAAAATTTAATTTAAATTCAAATACAAAGAGAATTATCATAATAGATAGTATCTCAAGTGGAACTAAGAGCATAACTCTAACACTTACAATGCTGCTTAGCCACTCTAGATAAAAAGAAAAAAGAAAAGAAGAAGAAGAAATCAAACTTGGTCAAGACATGAGCCTTTCCATTTGAGCGAAAGGGGCAAAAACAAGAAAAAAGAGAGAGAGAGAGAGAGAAAAGAAAAAAAGAAAGAAAGAGAAGAAGCATAGGTAAATATGGTTTAGGTTTAGATTTTCTTTCTATACTTGCACTCATAGCCGACAGTAGAAAAAGTAAAAGAAATTAACACAAGCCTAGATTTCAATATTTAGCACGAACTTAGTTTCAAGTTTTAGCAAAACAAGAGAACGAAAGAGAGAGAGAGAATAAGAAAGAAATAAAAAAAGAAAGGCATGAAAAGACGCATAAAGAAGAAACATAAACATTTTTAAAGGTATAACTCGTAATTTACCAGAGTATGAACAATCAAGATGAGTAAAATTATCCAGTTTGGCAACGTTTGAGCTTTTTTCTTTAATTTTCTTCAGCAGTGGGAATCTATACAAAAAACCAAAAAGAAAAAAGCCCAAAAGGTTCATGTTCAAGTATTTTGTATGGATGCCCACCGCTGAAACATGTTGAAGAAAGAAGTTCATATTTAGCCAAACTTGATAATTTAACTCATTTCAGCTGTTCATTTACAATTTTAGTTCTAAACTATCTTTATCTTCAAGTTTTGTATGCCCAAAGGATCTCTCTCACAGACTGGCAGATCATCTCTCTCACACTCTCTGTAGTTCATATCATTCTCTTTGCCAAGCAAAAAAAGAATCCATTATTTGAAGAAGAATAATCTATAATTTTGATTATTCTTCTTTCTTTAATTTTATAACATTGTAGAAAACGCAGAGCATGCTTATCAGAAAAATCACATACCATACCAAAGTTTATGAATTTGCCGAAAATGCAGACAAGCTTATCAAAATTTCTGATCGGTGTTTTTTTTGTTTTTAATTTCTTACTTTTTTTCCTCTTTTTTTGTTTTTGTACTTTGAACACTGCTGTAGAAAAGAGCAACCTTAAACCCATATCTTAGTTTCAATGTTTTCATAAATATAATACATATACAAAAAATAGTTTCCAAATTTAGTGAGATTGAATCTCGTTCACAGCCCATATAGTAGAGCCCGCTTGATTTCCAAAAGACAAATCTTAATAAGTGGGATTTCATTGATTTTTCATGGAATTGGAAAAAAAAAAGAAAAAAAGAAAAAAAAAAGAAAGAAATAAGAAGAAGAAAATCTAACGAACTAATGTAAGACTATACAATAATTTTTCTTAAAAGTTGTAACTATTGGGATGATACACAATAAATTTATATTACCCACCTAGAATCAAGCTTAAGAGTGTATTATTCAGGCTCTTCTGGTTTAGTTAGGTTTATATTTTTAAGTTAAATTCTGCTAGATGATATATATATATATATATATTTTATGAACTTCTGGTGGGCTTTTTAAAAAAAAGACTAATTTGGGACCAACATAGGTCACCTATGTGTCTGCATATGTATCATTCTTCCTCATTCAAACAAATGAGCCTACATAATTCTCTTTTATCTAAGAGAAATCTTATACCCACACCCTTAGTGTACTAATGGAGACATGACTTCTAGCTTTGATACCAATTGATATAGGATGAAGTAATCATTTTTTTATAAAGTTACAACTGCGCAATCAATTCCTATTAACCATCCAAAATCAGGCCTGAGACTTTGCTCGTTTAGTCATGTCTACATCTTCGTGCTAAATCTTACTACATGATGGTTAGATTTTACGTATTTTTCTTGCTCATTTTTTGGGAAAGACGAATTCAGGATCCAACATAGGCTCACTTGTGTACAATAAAAAATCTGCATCATGAACAACCTCTTTTTTCTGCATTATCTTTCATTTTATTTCTTTTTTGTATTTATTTATACTCATATTCTTATAAAACATACAAAACATATTTTAGGGTGTGGGGGAATACGAGGTCTCTAGAAGACCTATGGAGCATTTAATTTTTTTTCTTCTCCTGGATGTGGGAGAACATGGAAGATTTCAAAAAAGAAAAAAATCTACCTAGGGTTTGGGAGAATCTGGGCCCCCGGAGTGCCAACGGGGTGGGTTAATTTTTTTCTTCTTTCTCTTGGGTGTAGGAACACTAGAGAATTGGGAAAGTAAAATAAAATTACATTGGATACTATGGAGATTTTGGGGCCTCCAATTCTTTTCCCTTTTTTCTCTGTAGGAGAGCAATGGAGATTCAAATAAAAAATGTTTTTAGTTTTGGGTATGAGATAACTCGTGGTCGAAAGGCCAAGCATAGATCTGACAAGCATATTGTGTCCTATTATATAATATTCATATCAAAATTTGTTCATTCAAATCTAACTCATTAAATTTTTGTATTGAAATATGAAAATCTAAACTTTTAAAAATACGTGTAGGTTTGTAGCATGTTAAGCTAAATTTTATGTTATTATCGTGTCGTACCATGTTCGTGTTAAATTTTTTTATCTAAATATGAACCGTTAAACTTCTATTTTAAAATATACAAATCTAAATTTTCAAAAATTAGTACAGATCTGTGTAGTGTCAGAATTCTTTAAATTTAGCCATATGGGGTGGTTTAACTTTTTTTTTTGTTCCTTTAGACGCAGAGGAAACACTAGGGATTTAAACTGATAGCACTTCATCAGAGAAAAAAAATAAAAAAAGTTTGAAGAAAGCGCACTGTTTCAAAAGCTTGAAAAGCAGAACAGGGGGGCATGTCCACCGGTTTGAGGACTACGCCGTTTCTTTTTTTGTATTAAACTTGACCCTTTCTTTTTTTGTTCAATAAAGCCCACTGTTTCAAAAGCCTGGAAAGGCAAAAACATATAAGGTACGAGAGACTGTAAAAAGAGGAAAAGAAGAAGAAGAAAGAAAAAAAAGAGGGGCTGATAGAAGAATACTGAATATGCAAAAATTATAAAATTTTGAGAAAGGTTATAACGGGTAAATCACCTAAATGTAAAAAGTCCAAATGGATAAAATTATCAAGTTTAGCTAGACCTTTTTCTTCAACATGCTTAAGCGAGTATTCGTACAAAAAACCTTCGTGTTCAATCCGTTTTTATTGTGTGGGAAAGACTAATTTTGAATTGTTCAAATCGAAAAGCAATTTACAACAAATCCGAAATATACATCCTTGAAAATTAATACAACCATTTTTTTTTTTGGTTCATATTAATACATTCATTTGACTGCAATTAGTTGCTGAAAAAAATACGACTCCTTTCAAGTTGTGGACACAATTCTAATTCTAGTTTCTCAAACATAAGATTTTGAGATATTATTCAAGGCCAAGGCACTTGCTTTGAACATGTTATATACAACTATCAAGGATTATAAATTGCATAGAAAGCTTATGGTAAATCAGTAATTATACAAGACTGCTTAGAACCTGATTGGCCACATACATATTTTTTGCTTAGAAATCAACACATATTATATATAACATATATAACTATAGGTGAATTATGTGTGGCCTAAATGTGTATAACATAAACCACACTAAATTGGTGAAGCATTCCGGTTTCAGTCATCTTCTTCATCATCTTCCCCATCATCTTCCTACAGATGAAAATTCCGATCTATGTTACAAGAGCGATCAGGGAATCCTATGGCACAAATGAATTCGCAGAATCTGCCTGAATCTACAATAATAGAAGACTTGTTGTACTACAACAACACCCAGTGCTCATTTAGCATAAGTTAAATATAATTTTAATATTTTATAGGTCCAATCTAACTTTCTATTTTCTACGGCAAGGAAATTCCTTTATCAATTTTATAAAAACACCATATGAAATAGCAAATTTAACGATAAAGATATTGAGATTGATTTATCAACTTCAACTGTTACAAAATAGAATTAAGAAAAAAAATAATATATATATATACAGTTGAAGGTATTTTCAAGTGGTGAATAGAAAATCTGGATCAATTTGCGAACTTAGCTTGTTTTAAAATTGGCTAAATTAGAGCATCTTCAGATGCGAGGTTAATGACCATCTAATCGGATTGCTTATATCTGTGATACTAAACCAAATTACATCGATGAAAAAATTATATCAAATGAAACATCACCACACGTGAGATAATACAAAACCTACAAAGTCGACAGCAGTTAGTGACTTATTAAGATTACCTCCCCAGTCTCCTCTTCATCGTCTTCATTCACAATGGATTTTGACTTTTCAGACTCTTCTTCTTCATCAGTGTTATCCTGAGTAAGATTGAAAGGCGAGTTAGGAAAGTTAAAATGCACAAATAGATGAATGGTAGGACCTATAAAAACTTCACCTGTTTCTTGTTGTAAGCTGCTATTAGCTTTTCATATTCGGATTTCCTTTTGGCAGCTTTAGCTTCATATGGAGCTTTCTCCTAACAAAATCCCAGACCACTCAAAAAATTTAGACAAGAAAATGCAGTCACATAGATTTTTTAGCCAGGAATAAAGCCATAAGAGAATTGAACTCAACAGTTACTAGATACTTTAATATATCCTTTTGCACTAACTTTTTTTTTTTTTTTGATTAATTCATTAATGTGCTAAATTTCCCATCTTTGCCACATCAATCCAGAGAAGCAAAATTCATATTCCACCATCAACTCCTTTTAAATCTTCAAGCCCCCATGTAACACAAGTCTACATATGGGGCAACTACCGAAATATCATCGAGCAGTTGCTTGGTGGTGTATAGCCAGGTCTCGTGTGAGCCATAATGCAAAATTTACCATTACAAACAGAATTCATAGGTTTCCTATGTTAATCAACTCAGGATTGCACATAACAATCTATTTTCCTTAGACATATCCCAACAATTTCAATCAAAGGTTATTTCGGGTGAACATCATACAACTTACCGCACTAGACAAGGATTTCCATTTCTCACCCCCAGCTTTCCCCACCTTCATAAATAGCATAAAGAAAAACTAAATCAATATCTCACTTGAAAAATAGATGGTTAATAAAAGTAAGAAATATAAAACATTAATACTACAAAAAGGACCAAAGTCTATAGCTTCTTAATACTACAAAGAGATACAAAGTTATGTATCTGCTTACAGCTGAGACAGCTTTCACATTAGGATGCTCTTGTTTATAAATTGTTCGGAACTCTTCTCTGCAATATTAAACAGCGCCATATAACACAATTACCGAAGTTAAGAAAAAAGAAAAAAAAATTTCACCTAAGCCTTTTATCAATCATGAAGCTTACAGGAAAACAAAGAAAGCACTAGGGGGCCTCTTTGGTTTGTTAGCATCTTTCTTGCCAAGTTTTGCTTTCTTAGTCAGTTTCCTGCGACTGTTGTCGGCCTTAATTGCTGCCTTACGCTTTCCGAGAGTTCTGAATTGCAAGAAATCAGTTAAAATGCCCTCTTCAAAGTTGGGGCTAATATCATAAAACTGAAAAAAAAAAAAAAAAAAAAAAAAAANAAATATTTAAAATATTATAAACTAAACTAAAATTCTACATCCAATAGAAATAATAAAAAAGATAGAATTTAAAATAAAATATCAATATATAAATAGATATAAAAATTGTTATTTTTCAATGAAATAAAATATGAATTTTATAGTTTAAAAAAAAAATAATGTAAAAAATTAGCTATAAAAAAATAATTAAATTAATATTTTTCTTATTGTGTTAATGTATTACAATCCGTTCTAATTCATTTTTTTATCTATCTTATCCTGTAACACTGATATCAATCCGATTTCAGTATTAGATATCCAAACTCACAAATTATCATCTTGTTTCGTATTGTATTATTGTGTCGTGCAGTATTTTTTCAGATCTACATGTACATGCCTGACTTTACAGTAAGTTTAATTATATGTAATTAATGAGAATATGTTGTCCGCAATTATATATATTTGGAGGTCCACATGTAATATTATATATGGCTGCGGTTGATAATCTAGTTTCCAGATCTTGTTGGACACCATTTTTTTAAAAAAATTATGAAGATTGTCATTTATCCAATTAAAATTTTAATATTAAATTAATTAAAGTGACACTTTTAATATTTGACACATTATATTTTTTTATCATTTGTTAAATTGTTTTTAAAATTAAAATTTAAAAATACATTAGAATTCCAACAAAAATAAAATTTAGTATATTTTTAAATTTATATTAAACTATTAATTAATTTTTGAATTATATTGGTCGATTGATTAAAAAATAATAAGAAAACTTATTGGAAAATTTTTATTTTTTTTGGTAGAAAAGCTTATAGGAAATTTATTTTATTTTATTCTTTTGGCGAAAAGCTTAGTGGAGTTTTTTTTTTATAAACCTCCATTGGAATTCGGACACGCCCCTCCTGACTCATCTTCTAAAAAGTGGAGGTGGTTCATTCGATTGGACTTGAAAGAAACAACTCATTTTTTTTTTTTACCAAAATTTTTACCTTTTTTCTAAACTACATTTTTTTTCGCATATAGACCTTGATATTTTTTGAATTTATTTAGATTTTAATATGTGTTTTTAATTTTTTTTAAATAAAATTATTGAGTTTAAAATTCAGAATTTTAAAATTTTAAATTCTGATATTAAATTAAATTTTTACTTCTTTCAAAAAATTTTAAAAATAACTTTTTATTTTTTTAAGCATTTTTTTTATAACAAGCAGCAATGTTCCCGGTGAGCTGGAACTGAATGATTTTCTGAATGTTGTAGTAAACGCACCGACCCCATTTGAGCACCGTAACTACCGAAGCGAAATCATCGTCCAAGATCAAAATGTCTGAGGCTTCCTTTGTGACTTTCATTTGGTTCATGGTTAGAGTGCCTGTTTTGTCTGTGCAAATGGTGGTGGCAGAGCCCATTGTTTCGCAAGCAGAGAGCTTCCTCATCATTGCATTATCAGCCATCATTCTCTTCATTGAGTAAGCAACCACAATGAAGAATTCAAGATGTCGTCGAACTTGGTCTTGCCGCCGATGAATTCTCGGTTTACGTTCTCGTCTTTGTCTGGATTGACACTGATGGCAGTGTAAGGAGAGGAGAGAGGAATTTCGAGAATGGCATTTTTGGATCGAACTTTGGTAAATTGACAAGAGGGCTCTACAACAATAGATTGTAACAAAAGCAGAGTGCCAAGGTTTTTAATGTACCTTAACACTGGTTGGGACTTGAAGCAGTGCCTCAATGCATGCTAGATTTGCATGAAGAATTCCTGGAGACATGTTTTCACAATAACAAAAAATGACCAAAAAATAAAAATTAGAAAAGCAGGCAAAAAAAAGTTCTGAAGGGCATCAAAGGAGATAACAAAAAACACCAATTTTTTTTTTTTTTAATTTTTTTAATTTGAAGAATCAAAACGTAACAAGAAAATCTTTGATGAAAACTTAGAACTACTGGAGTTGACTAATTATTCGAACAATTTTCTTTGCTTCTACGAAGTTTCCTGGACCAGTACAGGGAATGTGGTCGAAGATATTTGACAAGTTTCATAAGAAGACCTCTTTTAGAGAATATCGTAAAGAACAAGACCAGCTTATGTGTAGCTGGTTTGTATTAGAATATAGTGTCTTCGCCAAATTGAAATCTAAGTATCAATTTCTATCATGACCAAGTCAATACTAAAGCGATTTTGAAAGTGACACAATTAAGTGATCGCTAGGAAACAAACAATATTCGCCGCGTAAGTAACGTACTATCGACATTGAAATATTAATTATTATTGTTTTTTTTTTCTTTTTCAGAGGAGATATTAAATTAATATGTAATTCTAAAGTAAACCAACCTTTGCTTAGTTTGCAAGGAATTCTATTGCTTTTTATTTATTTAATAATTTATATGTTATTATCTGTTCAATTGGATTAAATACTCGCTCACATGTACTTCATGTTCCACAATAAGCAAAAACTACTAATTGTTCAAGTTTATACATATTGTTGAAGACACATGGACTCTTATTAATATATCTTATAATAAACCTTATAAAGTTAGTAGAAATTATCTTCATTTAAAACTTTATCTTATACTTTTAGGCATTGTTTTTCCATGCCAAATCCATCATTTATTCCAGAAATCTACAATAATTTTCAAGTAATATTTTTGAGAGACAAATAAGAATTGTTTTTGCTAATTTCAAAAAAAAAAAAAAAGAAGTTTTTGCTGAGGAATGATTTTATAATAAAGTAATGAGTTGTCGGGCGGGTGTTTGGATTTCCATTGATGATTGACAACTACGATACTCGGATTTCCCACAAAACCTATTTACATGACTAGGATCATGTGATATTCAATTCAATCATATCCAAAGTCAACATTTATGTTTCACAATACAAATTTCAAAATTAGTGAAGAAGAATAAAAAGTAAAAAATCCTAGATCAAATTCAAGGGCGTACTTGGATTTTGCATTTTCTAAGACTCGTTCTTAAATTAACGTGTCAATTGTGTAACGGTGGGACATTCAGGGAGACAAAGGATCTCATAAGGAGGAAAAAGTATTGTTTTTTTTTCTTCTGCCACGTGGCTTAGTTTGGACATTCTAATGAATTTAAAGGTGGGCTAGCAAGGAATTTCTGCAGTGAATATAAATGAAACTTTTAAAAAAGATTACGTATCAAATTTTATATATTATAGATAAAATATTATTCAATATATATAATATTATTTATTATAAAAAAATATTATTTATTATAAATTAGTGGGGGTATTCAATTAAAATTTTAAAAATTTTTTGTAGACTTTTTTAACTTGATTTTTTTTGTAAATATTAATAGATATTTATAGATTTGTATAAAGTTTATAAAAGTACGTTTGATTTTGAACGATTTTTATAATTTATTTTTTAAATAATTTTCATAGATTTTACGATTTTTATAAAAAAAAAATTTAATGACTTACAAATTTTGAAAAACTTTCAAAGACTTTCATGTTTAAAATTTTTATATTGCTTCACATAACTGTGAAAAATTTATATATAGTTCTATCGACTTTCATTTTAAAAATTATTTTAGTATTCTTTCATTAATTTTTAAATATAATATAGAAAAATTAACAATAAAATATTTATACTTATATTTTTTTTCACGTTAATAAATTAAAATGTATATATATATAAATATAAATTACCTCAATAATCAAAATCTATTTCAAAAATAGTATCTGAAATTTATAATTAATTTCATTTGTTAGTAATTAAAAATATATTAGATACTTTATATTTCATATCAAGCAAAAGTAAATGAACATAAAAAAAATTATAAATAAAAATAGTCATTTAGGCATTTTTTCAAACCAATTCACAAGTTTTTTGCACTTTTATATATTTATATATTAAAAAAATTAAATATTGCATTTTTATAAAATAAATAAATAAATAAAGTACTATTAATTATTAGCAAATATATAGAGAAGAGAAAAAAAATTCCATAGCAATTTTTTTTATTAGACTTTTATTTCACAATAGAGAGGAAAATGAAGATGGAGAAGAAGAGAGATAAGAATGAAAAAGCTCTAAAATGATTGTATAATATAAATTTAATTGGAGTCATTTAAAAGTCTACAAAAGTTTTGAAGAAGAGTGAAATATTTTTTATGGGCATAAAATTTTTATTTTTGATTAAAAAGTCTACAAAAGTATTTTATTTATAGAAGTCTTTAAAAGTGATTGGTAAATTAAATACATTGTGACTTTATAAACTTTTAAAAAATCTTAATTGAATACTTAATAACTTTTATAAATTTGTTTAAAGTCTAGATTGAATACTTCCTGACTTTATAAAATTTTAAAAGTTTATATTGAATACGCAAAGACTTTTTAACTTTATAAATTTTTTGATTAAATACACTCCCTTAAAGTTACTTATTATAGATAAAATATTATACATAATAGATTAATATTACTTGCTATAGATAATATTACTTATAATGAAAGAATATTATTAAATATTATTTAATATTGAAAAATTATTACTTAAAAAAAGAAAATTCATACCATATAACTCTGTTATACTGTAGAGAAGTTCACTATAGTTTAATCTGGAATAGCAAAGTGGGACTACATTCCTAGCGAGATCATTAATTGTTAACTAAGTTTGAGTTGAAATTTCTTCAAGAAAACACCAACTCATCAACTACTTTTTCATCGATCGATGATCATTAATTGTTAATTAATGTTTTGTTTGAAGTGAACTATACTAAGGTATAACCCGATTTTAAAGCATCGAGTTGGTAAACATGTTTGGTTATTGGATGTGACAATCTTTTACTTGGTTAAGTGTAACTTAAAAATATTTAATAAATAATATGGAAATTTTATCTAATTAAATTCTTATAAAAAAATAAAGTACTTGTGCAGAATATTCCAAGCTGATAAAATAAAAGCAGCATTGTTTGATATTGCCCAAAGCAAGGCAAATGCTAATAGTTCTTAATGCAGTCATGCCTAAACTTGTTGACTGTGCTTCTGGGGGTACCAAAGTTACTCTTTCCTCAGAAGAGCTACATTTGTTAATTCAATTTCCACTTTTTGTTGTTCTAGAAATAGATCCCTCTTTTGTTGCTCTTTCAATTTTGATGGCAGTTGTCAAAAGAAATCTAGTTGTTCCAGAGATATATGATCGATCTTGTAACTCAAGTTGCAGAAATGATGGTAACAACTCAAGTAGAACCTATATGCCAGAAATGCAGTCAGATTCTCTTGCAGTTCTTACTCGATTATCATCTGTCAGAAAAACGTTTGCAACAATATTTAGATTTCCTGCTTTCTAATCTGTGGCAAGTTGTGATAAGTGATTGCAATTGGTAATATTATTAAATATAATTTTTTATTTTTGATGACATAATTGGCTTGCAGGTATGAACATCCAATTGGAAGAAAAGCTGTGCTTGAAATGCTACATACAATTATCATTAAGTTTCCAAAAAGTGCTTTGGATGAGTAATCATTGACTGGTGCAGCTATAAAGCATCTAATTGGTCGTGTAAGCCCACATTCACTTCGTTCCATCCTAGAGTGAGTACAGTATATCTTGGTATTTGAGCGAGAAGCAGCAGAAGTAAAATTCGCTGAATTGTTGTTACGTAAGTTACCTCTTGCATGTGCCATGCAGGAAGGTGGGGTAGTCGTGGGTGGTATTCTTGTTGAACTAGTCTTTATCATTTGTTAGGATCTTTGGGGATGTTATAGTTTTTCCTATTTTTATGCTTATGTTGTTAGTATTGGTACCGTTGGGTAGTCTTTTGTGGATTGTTAGTTGAGCTTGTAGCTATTTAAGTGAACCAGTGAAATAATAAAGGCATGCATATTCAGAAATATCACTTTCTCTCTCTAGAATCACTTCTCTCTCTAGAAATTCTCTAACATTTGGTATCAGAGCCATGGATACACGAGGGAAAACCAACGCTGAATTTCGCATCGAAGTGAATGACGCGTTGTCTCGGCATGAGTCTCGGTTTGATCAAATAACCAATCTTATTCAACAGGTGCTAACCGACCTGCAATCCATGAAGGTTTCTCACGGTGCACAACCAACTTCTTTGGAGGAAAACCCATTTGCCATGGGAGAATCCAGTGTGGGACGTAGGGAGTTCCATGAACCATCTCTCAAGCTCTTCTTTCCCAAATTTGATGGGGAGGATCCAAATGGATGGATCTACAAGTCCGAACAATATTTCGATTACAACAACGTTGCATTGGAACAACAAGCTCAGATTGCTTCCTTCCACTTAGAAGGCATAGCTCTCCAGTGGTACAGATGGATAACGAAGTTCCGCGGACCTCTAACGTGGGCAGAACTCACTACAGCCGCTCTCCTTCGTTTTGGGCCAACCGATTACGACGATCCATCGGAGGCATTAACACGGCTGAAACAAACTACCACTGTGGTAGCTTATCAGGAGGCCTTCGAAAGGCTTTCCCAACGAGTAGATAGACTCCTCGAAAAGTTCTTAATTGGAAGCTTCATTGCTGGCTTACGGGATGAAGTCAGACTTGAGGTTAAAATCAAACAGCCACGTTCACTTGCAGAAGCTATCGGAGTGGCTCGGCTGATTGAAGAAAAGAACCAATTGCAGCGAAGGTCACCGTCGGCATTCCGATTACCAGTAGCAGGGAAGGTAAACACCAATGGTCTCCTAGGACCTCCTCCTCCCAACGCACGGCCCAATCAGACTACTAACACCACCGGCCCTCGTCGACTAACCTCCCAGGAAGCACGAGAACGTAGAGACAAGGGACTCTGCTACTACTGTGACGAGAAGTTCACTCCGGGGCACCGATGTGAGCGTCCGCAGCTATTTATGATGGAAGATAGTGGCGACCAAGGTGACTTAATGGAAGAAGACTCTTCCGAAGATGTTCCAGAAATTTCTTTACATGCCATTGCTGGGACGGATCACCCGCAAACCATTCGAATACTTGGAAAATTAAGCAACAAGGAATTGGTTGTTCTAGTAGATGGAGGCAGCACCCACAATTTTGTGGATCAAACCATGGTGAAGAAATGTCACTTACCTCTGATTCGCAATAAGCGTTTCCAAGTTATGGTAGCCAACCGTGAAAAAGTGGAGTGCGTGGGAATGTGTCAAGGTATAACTCTAGAAATCCAAGGTAATCCTATTACAACTGATTTTTTTGTTTTGCCAGCAGCAGCTTGCCCAGTTGTATTGGGGGTCCAGTGGCTTGCTACCCTTGGGCCAATTGAAATGGACTACACCAAGCTCACTATGCGTTTCAAGCAAGGAGAGGGAACCCATATCATTCAAGGCCTTGACCGTAAAGGATTGGAAGATCTTTCCGCCAAAGACTTTTGTGGCATTACGGAAATGCAGCTGTTTTTTCTCCATATAACTCCTATTGACTTAAGAGATAAACACAACAACCTACCTCCTGATTTAGTGCGATTATTGGAGAAGTTCTCTACTGTATTTCAAACTCCTAAAGAACTACCACCTAATCGTACACAAGATCATTGCATCACATTGTAGCCAAATAGCGGCCCCATAAGTGTACGACCTTACCGATATCCCTACCATCAGAAGGCGGAGATTGAGCGAATGGTGCGTGAACTTTTACAAACAGGATTTATCCGTCCAAGTCTTAGCCCATACTCATCACCGGTGCTATTAGTAAAGAAGGCAGACGGCGATTGGCACTTTTGTGTGGATTACCGCTCTCTCAACCAAATCACGATTAAAGATAAGTTTCCAATCCCTGTTATTGATGAATTGCTTGATGAACTACAAGGGCTAGATACTTCACCAAATTAGATTTGCGAGCAGGATATCACCAAATTCGGGTATGTGCAGATGATATTCCAAAAACCGCATTCAGGACGCATGACGGTCATTACGAATTCCTCGTCATGCCATTTGGCCTGACTAATGCACCAGCCACCTTCCAACGTATCATGAATGACCTCTTCCGACCCTACCTTCGGCGCTTCATTTTGGTCTTCTTCGACGATATCCTTGTTTATTCTAAAACATGGGAAGAGCACCTTGGCCATTTACGAACTGTCCTGACCTTATTGGAAACCAACCACCTGTATGCCAAACAATCCAAATGTCGTTTTGGAGTTACCTCAGTTGATTATTTGGGGCATGTTATCTCAGAACAAGGAGTAGCAGTGGATCCCTCTAAAATCGACACCGTTCTGGCTTGGCCGACACCACAAACGACGAAAGAATTACGGGGTTTTTTGGGGCTAGCTGGATATTATCGAAAATTCATTCGACATTTCGGTAACATTGCCGCCCCTCTTACTAAGCTCTTATCAAAAGACGGGTTCCATTGGCACCAAGAGGCAACTCACGCCTTCTCTCAACTCAAAGAAGCTTTGACCAAACCACCGGTATTATCTCTTCCTGATTTCTCTAAACCATTTATTATTGAATGTGATGCAAGTGGTGTAGGATTGGGGGCTATACTGTCACAGGGAGGTCGGCCTATTGCCTACCATAGCGAGGCTCTCAAAGGTGCACATAAACAGTTGTCCACATATGAAAAGGAAATGCTAGCCATCGTCAAAGCCATCCGCAAATGGCGTCCTTATCTTCTCGGGAGACCATTCATCGTTTGAACTGATCAAAGAAGTCTTAAATACCTCCTTGAGCAGCGGATCACTACCCCAGCACAGACTAGATGGCTTCCCAAACTTCTGGGATATGATTATACCATTAATTATAAAAAGGGGGTGGATAACAGCGCCGCTGATGCTCTTTCTCGGAAAGTCGAATTTCAATTTCTCTCTGTCTCAATGCCGAAGGCAGATTGGTGGGATCAATTCAAGGTGGAAGTGCAAAGTGATCCTTACTACCAAGACTTGGCTCGCCGACCCAAGTTTATCCAACGTGATGGCTTCTGGTTGAAGAATGGAGTTATCTTCTTATCTCCACATTCCCCATTTGTTCCTATCCTCATCAAAGAACACCACTCCACTCCAACGGGTGGTCACTATGGGTACCATAAAACGTTGACTAAGCTTAAAAAGACCTTTTGCTGGCCAACCATGGGTGCATCTGTTAAAAATTTTATTCGCCAGTGTTCTACATGCCAGCAATACAAGGCCGACACATTGAAGCCCGCCGGCTTACTCCAACCGCTGCCTATCCCCACTAAAGTTTGGACTGAAATTTCGATGGACTTTATTGAGGGACTTCCTTCATCACATGGATATTCTACTATTATGGTGGTGATTGATAGGTTGTCGAAATATGCCCATTTCATTCCCATTAAGCATCCATTCACTGCTTCAACAGTGGCTAAGGCGTTCGTTGCCGAGGTGGTTAGTCTCCACGGCATTCCCACCTCCATTGTGAGTGATCGCGATCGGGTTTTTCTCAGTTCATTCTGGCGTTCTCTCTTTCAACTCAATGGAACCACTTTACAGATGAGTTCCGCCTATCATCCTCAGACCGACGGCCAAACCGAAGTGGTTAACCGAGTTCTGGAACAATACTTGCGCTGTTACACGGGGGAGCAGCCTCATAAGTGGTTTGACTGGATTCCTTGGGCCGAATTCAGTTACAACACTTCGGTCCATGCCTCATCTGGTTTGTCACCCTTTGAGGTGGTCTATGGAATACCGCCGCCTACGGTCATCAATTACATTCCCGGAACCTCTCGAGTGGAAGCTGTGGACTCATATCTCCAAGACCGGGATGAGCTGCTGCGGCACCTTCGCTCCAACCTGCTCAAAGCTCAAGATCGAATGCGGAGCCAAGCAAATCGGCATCGCCGGGATGTTTCCTTCCAAGTTGGAGATTGGGTATATGTTAAGTTGCAACCGTATCGCCAGAAATCAATGGCCCGACGAGTTTCGGAGAAATTATGCCAACGTTACTTTGGTCCCTTTATTATCACCGAACGTTTGGGTTCGGTGGCATATCGATTGGCCCTTCCTGCGGATGCCAAAATTCATGACGTGTTCCATGTGAGTCTTCTTCGGCTACATATGGGACCTTTGCCCCGTGATAATCAGCTTTCGCCTCTCCCTGTTCGTGAGCCATCTGCCTTGCTTCCCCAACCCGAGACTGTTTTACAGCGACGTGTGGTGCAACATGGTCAGTACAAACCTAAGTCTGAAGTTTTAATTAAGTGGCGTGATCAACCTTTGGAGGATGCAACTTGGGAAAATGCCAGGAGGTTACTTCGTACCTATCCGTGGTTCAGCCTTGCGGACAAGGCTGTTTAAAGAGGGAAGGAATGTTACGTAAGTTACCTCTTGCATGTGCCATGCAGGAAGGTGGGGTAGTCGTGGGTGGTATTCTTGTTGAACTAGTCTTTATCATTTGTTAGGCTTTTTGGGGATGTTATAGTTTTTCCTATTTTTATGCTTATGTTGTTAGTATTGGTACCGTTGGGTAGTCTTTTGTGGATTGTTAGTTGAGCTTGTAGCTATTTAAGTGAACCAGTGAAATAATAAAGGCATGCATATTCAGAAATATCACTTTCTCTCTCTAGAATCACTTCTCTCTCTAGAAATTCTCTAACAATTGTATAGTATGTCTGAAGTTTCTACAGAATCTTTACTCCTTATTATACTTCCACAAGTATTAACAGGAAAATAGGAAAGGTTCAAATATTTGGTAAGTTAAAGAGTGTCAAGCATCTATGAGTTGTTATTATTACCCATCAAAATTCTGATTACTGGATACAGAGTCTCTGCAAATAACAACTGAACGAAATGTTCTTCGTCTTTTATCATCTGTCCTAAAGCTTTTCCAGACTGTAAGTTGCTTTAGAACTTCTGCTAATTTCTGGTGGTGGTTTTTGTAATATTGATGGTACATGTGAGAAATTATGTGCTTGATTGGAGTATTACCAAACATGATATTTGACAAATATGGATATTGGGTCTGTCTACTTCCTTGTCTTCACATTTTGTGCTCTCTGGAAAGGTTTACTTATGGTTAGGGGGCTGAAAATTAATGGATCTTTTTCTTGTCTCCATTTTTTCATTGTGATCCTTGTTTGATGAGTATTGGTTGAAGTTATGAAGAAAGGATCTCAAAAATCATATTAGTATTGTATTGCCTGTGGTGTTACCAAAATGCCACTTAATGTTTCTGATGAAGTTATTGTTCCTTTCTGGAAGGAGGCGTATTATTCACTTATTATGTTGGAGAAAATGATGATGATGATGAAGCTGCAAGTGATCTGATTACTGAAAATCTTGCCTTTACTATATGCGGTGTGCATTCTCTAATGGGGCAATTGGAGCATGGAGAACCTCAAACGTTTCGGGCTAACCTTGAACCACTTGAGCAAGGCTTCTTTTGTTAAATCCTTGGAGTTGCTGGAAACAAAAAAGAGGCCAAAGCATGTTTTTTTATCTCTTGCTTCGATTCTGGTGACAAAAATGATGAAGGCCATCCTAAGGACATCCGTTTCTAATTTGGTCAAGAAGATGGGTAAAATTGCGCTTCAAAGGGAGATTGTCCATATATCAAACACTTTCAAGTTTTCTGTGGAGATTTCTACTTTCTATTTTTCCTTGGTGATTTGTGTTTCGGATATTACTTGGTCTGCATGTATGGAGACTGAGTGTATACCTACTAATCCAACTTGCTTAAGCTCTCAGCTACGTAAATTAGTTTTAATTAATGAAGTTATTTTTGATTGCTGCATGCAGATAAAAATCGTCTTCCGTAGTTTCAGAAAAATTTCACTCCTTTTTTTTTAAACATTTTGTTTCAATTTTAAAGTATCAAAAGAGTTTTCCTATCAAATAATAGGATATTGTAATTTGTGACTCAAATGAACAAAACAAATACAAAGAGAAAAAGAAAGAAAATCTAATTGAACTGTTTACAACTATATAAGTAGGAAAAAAAAAGTTAAAAATAATTTTTTTAATTTTCTTTATAGTTTAAAGATATATTTTAGATTTATATAATTATAGTTGAATACTGAAATTGTAAAAAGGCAAAATAAACTTCGCATGAACCATATAAATCTAAAAAATAATTTTAATTTTTGTTTTTGAAACAATTAAAATTATGATTTTTATACATGTTAAATGGAACCTTAGAGTAGTTGTTTAACTTGTATGGATTATAGTGCTACTCCTAATAGAAAATGGGAAAGACACCAACTTAGATGGATGCAATTTGGTATCATCATTTCGATGATTAATATTCTTGTTTAAAGTCACTAGTTTGACAATGTTCCACCAACTAAAAAGTTTTAAGAGGGTCCAAATACTTAGCTTTTGAGCATGTTCACAAAGAGAGAATTCCAAACAAATGCACAGCTATCATGAGCTTAGCCTTAAAAAAGAGGTTTATCTCCCCAAGCCACCCTGCAATGCATCTTAAATAAATAAAAAAGCTTTCAAAACCAAGAAAATCTTATTCTATAACTCATTATTCTAAATGGGCCGGGCTCTTGCCAAACTGTCAATGGCTTCCTTTCCTCAACATTTTCCTCTTTTTTGTATGTTTTTTTTTTTTTTTTGGTAATAACCTCGTTTTTGTATGTAAACGTCCACCAAAACATCCAAATATGGATGACCTATTTCTATATTTCTTTTATTTACTATCAATTTAGTTTAACGTCAATTTACTATATACTCCATATTACTTTTCTAACTATAAAAATGCTTTCATCCGAAAAGAATAAAAAAATGGCATATGTTTTTTGGCTTTTTTTTNTTTTTTTTTTTTTTTTTTTGTCAAGGTGTGATTTGATGAAATTAGTCATATATATACAGCACATAAGTCGAAAAAAAAAATGTTCCTATGAAAAAGAGTTGAACCAAGGAAATTATATTATCATATTTTAAAAAAGAGAGAGAGAGAGAGAGAAAGGGAAATGGTTCATACACATAAACATATTGTTCCTAGATTGTGGTTTTTAAACAATAACATCAAGCCGCAAATGTAACATATTTGGTAGTTTATCAAATACTAACATTTATTTGTTCTCCGTCTGCGCGACCATGTGAAGATGGCTGCTTAAATAGGCTAGGCCAAAATGACCTATATTTATATGTAAATATATAAATATTTCTCTAATAAAGCATAATCATACAGGCAGGTCAGTGAAGGGCTATATCAAAGGCATATTTTAGTTGCCGACAGGAAACTTTATTTAGTTAACAATGTCCTCTAAGACACCCAAAAAGCACATCATCACAGAATGTCAATATCAGATAATTAAAAGGGAAAGCAAAGAGAAGTCAGATGTTCCTGTTAACTTTTTTTTTTTTTTCCCTTCTCTTTTTTGTGATTATATCTGTTTGGTTGACAGATGACCCAGATATGGCTTTAGCTTGAAGAAATATTACTAATGAAAGAACCCCATTTTAATCAATTGAACACTCTGGCAATCTAATAGTAGTCAAGCTGTCTTCAATGTTTTAGCAGCTCTTTTCATGTGAAAGCACATCATAACAATGGTATGGAATTCTAAACTCGTTGGCTGTTTCAGTTTGTAGTGCTCTCTTTAACTTCATATACCACAATTCAAAGACTTCGAATCCTTGGATATCTGGGTTTACTGTGGTGATCTTTGAATTTTCTGGATTGCTAATATTTTGCAGGAGTTGATAAGCTGAATATGGGAAATGAAATGGGGAACAACAATACATCAGGCTTGAAAGGTACGGAACTTGGTTGGAAATTCTTCAAAGGTTTTTGTTATCTTTTTTTATGCTTATGTTGATTACAAAATTACAAAAACAATGTTGTTTTAATGCAGATGAAGATAACACAGCAATTGAAGCTCCTAAAAAATCTGCAAAAGAAACTAGTGCTGAAGAAAATGTCAATGAAGAAAATCAGATAGTATCTGCAGCTGAAGAAAAAGATTTTCATGTGAAAGTTAATGGTTTGGTTTTTAATGGTTCAGAGGGAGTAGAAGATAGTTGTTCTGAAAAGAAGATATCTTCTAAACGAGGTCGAAATTTTTTCAATAAATAATCCATATCTGACTTGATGAACTTTACAGTACTTAACTATGGCCCTTTTGTTTCCACAGAAGAAAAAGAAGAAGAACCTGAATCTCCAAAACTTTCAACTGGATCAAATGAAGCAGGAGGCGGTGACAATGAAATTGAACCAGCTTGTTTATCCACTGAGACAGAACATGAGAAGCAAATGGAGTCCAAAATGCAGGAGATTCTTCTGGAAACTACTGGACATAAGCTTCAGAAGCAGGCTTCTGTCAAGAAAGGTCTGCATAGCCCCTTTTTCTCTCTCTCTTAAACTTTATGCAATCTGATTTCCATGAGAATCTAATAGCTGAGCTGCTGTTTAACTGTATCAATTTTTTCAACTCAAAAATTGCATATGCTTCATAATATAATCCACCTTTTATGTTAATACTGGTCCATGTAAACTGTGACAGAAGAGAGAATATTGGAAACCCCAGCTTCTGATACAATAAATACACCACATGATCCAGAGCCTTCAAATCCTGAACAATTAGAGTTTAGTCAGCATGAATTACCCACAATTCATGATCGCCCATCAGACCCAGATGGCAGTGAATCATTACTAGGGGGTCATGAGGATGATATAGGATCAAGTTTATCATGTGACAGCAAGGAGAATGGTCACCTGCTAGTCCCTGAGGCTCCAGAGAAAGTGGAAGCGAGCTCTGAGACTTCTGACCTACGAGAAGAGCAAGAAGAACACAAAGAGAATGTGGCATTCTGTGAAGCTAAAGTTGGAGACAAAATTGAGAATGGACTGAGCAGTGAAACAACAGTTCCAACGTTTATTCAGAATAGCTTTGGTGAACAAAATGATGAGGGGATTCCATCTGAGGTGAGTGTAAGTAGAAATGACTCCTCAGAACCAGAAGCAGAACCAGAAGCCATTTCAATACCGAATCCTCATCTGGAAGTTCCTGAAACAGAGGATAAACTCATTCTTATTACAGAGGAAACCATATTAGTAGGAAAAGAATTGGACAACGGCGAGTGCATACATGATTATAACACAAGTCAATCTTGTGAAGAGCTGATGAAAGAATCAGAACACGATGAGCCAAATGCATTTCAATCTGAATCCATAGTTCAGGAAGATGTGGTTGGTTCTGTTACTGATCCAGGGATCGAGAAGGACTATCAAACCGAAGAGGCAAAGGTTGCTGAGAATATTGATGACTTTGAAACTCTGTGCATAGACAACAACCAGAATGGGATTTCTGAGGAACAACACTGCCAGGATTCCAAAGAAATGGCTACAAGAATTCCCCAACTTGGATGTGCTCCGGAAGAGTTAATTGTCACAGATTGCATTCAGAAGGAAGATTCAACTGCAGTGAAGAAAACTGTAGAGGAAAATGAGGAATGTGCCATTGAAATCGAAACAGAAGGAACAAAAACCACAGAGGAAAAACCATTTCCAGTTGATCAAGCAGAGGAACTTCCTATTCAATCTTCATTACCTTTGCTCCAATCTCAAAATCAACAACAGGAATCAATCCAAGAATTGGAGAAAGATAATTTCGGTGAGTTCCTTGACAAAGAAGCTTCCACTTTTGATTCCACAAATTTGATAGCAGAAGTATTGGTCTCTATGAATGAGTTGGAAGCTGATAAGCCTGAGCAAGATGTTACACAGAATAAGATTTCTGCCAGTGCCAGTCAACCCACTAAGCAATGCACAAAAGTTGAAATATCTTCATTTGCAAGCTGTGGTTCTGAAGCAAGGGAAAGTGTCGAAAGGTTCAGCACTGATTCGGATCCTGACAACCTGAATGTTCATGCTCAGATGAGAAAATCTCCAAGCTTCAACCTCGATCTTCGAAGTGAAGAAGAGAGGATCGAAGAATCAGATCGAACACCTTTATTGTATCAGGACAAGGCTGCAATCCAAATCTTACCAAGCCATGGCGATGTTAATTTCGGAAACTCAGTGACAAACACTGGATATGATCAAATGGACATGTCAAAGCACCAAGCAGTGCCAGTGGAAGAGAAAGTAGTCACATTGGAAAGAAGTGATTCGGAAAAGTCAAGAACTCCATTCCTTGGCTTCTTGAAAGAAGATGAAGAAGCTCATATTGTTGCTACACCATATAAACAAGAAAACTATTCTGGTATCGAGAAACCAACCAAGGATTTATACAAGTCACCTGCTGAGGAAATCACTTCAGCTTCATCAAAAGTTAAAGAGAAAAGAAAGGCAAGGTCTTCTCTCTTTGGCACCTGCATGTGTTGTGCAACTGTGATTAATTAAATGCCTCTTAAAATAATTTGTTTCACTTTATTTATTTATTTTGGTTGGGTTTCGGATTCAAGTTTTCTAAAAATGGAGTTTTAATGAACTACTGCTTCCTTTTCTTATTTGTTCCCAACTTTTTTTCTCTGTTTATTCAGTTATTTGTCTAAAGACTTTATGCCACTTGAGATTTTGTGTCTTACACTTGATTGTCGATTGAGAGAAATTTGAAGGTTTGGAAGGAATTTGTACTTCAGGTAGCATTGCTGCCTTTGCTTTGTAACATTTGTTGATTCTTAATTCATAATACAATGACATTATTTGCCCTATGATATATTTAAAACAAAGAGTTCGATATTTATTATTAATTTCCATCCCCATCTCAGATATAAGTTCATGTGGTTCTTTCAAATTGTTGCTTCTGGATTAAACTAGGTTAATACTCTAAATCTAAAAACCCAGTGTCCAGCTCTATGGGCATCAAGCCAGATTCAGGCTTCGGGTTTAAAGCTTAAACCTAAATTTAGAACCCAAATTTTAATTTAAAAATATTTTTTTTATTTAAAACATACTATAAAAAATAAAAATAAATATTTTTTTATGTACTCTAAATGCATTATAAATTTAATTCTAATAAAAAAACTACAAGTTTCATTTTTTCAAATATGATAAATTTGATCTTGCTATATATATTAAATAAATAAACTATTCAATTTTAAAATTCAGAATAATAATTATTATGCATATCTATGTATACATAATATATATAAGTAATCGTTACTTTTTAAATATTATTTTTTATTTTGATGTGGTTATGATTTGGATCAATATTTATTAAAATATATAGAAAAATTTAAAACAAATTATATTAGGCTAGAATTCGAACTAATTCAAATGAGCCAGTTTGGACGGGACTAACAAGTAGCCCAATGGGCTAAATTCGGGCTGAATCTATAATAAAAATTTAAAATTTAAGTTCAACTCAAAATAAAATTAAACAGTTTTGGACTCAAATCTTATTCGATTAGGTCTAAATTTAATTGGGTTTTATACTTTTGAATTTATTTTAAATGGTTATCTGTTAACTAGGTACGTTTAAAAAGTCATTTTATATCGTTAAGGCTTAGAAGCCCGTGAAACCCCGTAAGGTTTTGGGCCCAATAAGATTCATTAAACTTTCATTATTTTGGGCCCTTTTAGAATAAAGAATTCGGAAATCTTCGTACCTCTTCCAATATATTATAAATGTATTTCCCTAATAATAGAAATTTATTGAAATTCCAGGGGAAAAAAAAAACATATAAACCTATTTAGAATTTATGTCATATAAATTTCAATCGTCCAAAATAGAATTACAATAAATATGCTATTAACTTTTCAAACCTTAACTTTAATCAAATACAGGTGAATGGAAGGGAAAAAAAAAAAAACCTCAAAAAATTTGTTTCTTTGTTTTTTAAAATAGATAAGAGATGGATTGGGTATGTAAAATGTTCAATATTCCAAAGACTGAAAAAGAGACAATTAGCAATGCACGAGAGAAGAGAAAATTGTCTGTCTCTCCAAAGTCCACACGGCTTTGAGGATATATGTATATTAATCTTTCATTAGGCACAGATTGGAAAGAGAAAAAAAAGTGTATTTGTCAAAGGGACAGCTCAATCTAAATCTTGAACCTGTTTGGGCATAAAATTTATTTGGAAAAGAAAAAGTCATTCAAGAAAATACAAATAATGTGAAAGGGGAGGCAAATCATCTGATGAGGATTTACTAGTACAAATCTTGGAAAGTAACACATACATTTCCAACCCATTGATTTTGAAATTGAAGTCAGACTTTATTGAACAACCAAAAGTTGGAGAAATTTCAAATCAAATAACCACTGTGAGTTGGAAGATAACCTAAACAATTTGTATAATCCACCTTTAATTAGTGGGTGCAAAATTTTTGGAGTCACACATAGCTAATTTGGTAAAGAGAATATTCCATTTGAATACATGAAGTTTGCACTAATTTTAATTCAATTTTTTAAATTTTAAAAATTATAATTAGCACATTTTACAAATAAGTGTGGATGAAATTGTTTTAAAAAGTGTGAATGAAATAATATAGAAAGAAAATAATAATTATTTGAAATTTTAAAGAAAATTGATGATAATTTGAAAACCATATGGATCAAATTGTATTTAAGTCAAATTTCTAAAAATATAGATGAAGTTAAACCGGCAAAAATAGCATATTAAACCACAACCAAAATAATAATACAATATGGAATTGAAGAATTTGAACAAATCAAATAATAATTTCCCAAGTCATCCTAAATTTTTGGTCATTTTCTATTGATAAGATATTAAAATATCATTGCATACAATAAATAGAAACAAAAAAAAAAAGATACAAACTACTTAAAATGAGGTTGAAATTGAAAGAATTTGAATAAGAATAATTTCCATCAATCAGAGTGGAATTGATACATATATAGTATTTTCATCCAATGGTCATCATCATCTTAACAAATTCATCATAATTAACTTGACCATCACCATCCAAATCAGCTTCTCTGATCATCTGCTCAACCTCTTCATCTGTTAATTTTTCTCCCAGATTGATCATTACATGCCTCAGCTACACAAAATAAAATAAAAATTTTGGAAACTCAGATTCCCTTTGGAACATTATAAAAAAACAATATGAAAAAACAGAGAAAGTATATATAATCTAATTCAAAGCATGGTTAATGTTCATTGCATGAGGAAAAGTACAGGCTATACAGGATATGATCAAGATTGGGATACTCTGACTAAAAACTAATATATAAAAGTTGAGGTAAAACATGTGAATTGTTCTAAATAAAAAATTGAAATATATATATATATATATAGGATCCTTTTCACGATTACCCATATAAAATATTTTAACATTAATAATTTATCCCAAGTTAATTGCATATAGGATTCTTTGTATCATTTTCTTTGTCCCCACGATGGAATGACAATCCCAGCACAACTAGACCATTCACCAACACCAATTTGCTGGCCGTACAACTTCTGTTTAAGCTTGATATATATTGGAATTTTTTATTTTTATTTTTTTGTTTGAAAACATTTAGTTTCCAACATCATCTTCTTACAAATAATAGTTTATTATTTATTTAAATCTATTTTCTCAGAGCAAAACCTTTATAAAAATTATATTTCTGTTTATCATTAATTTTGTTCATATCCTCTACTTCATTTTGGCAAATGTATGTAGAGAGGTAATAATATCTATTTCTGCAATGAAAATTTATCCTCCCAACTTACACATATATTTCTTTGAAAATTAAAAATGAGACATTTTTTTTCTCATGTTTTTTTTTTTTTAAATTAGAATAAAGTTCCAAATATTAAGGATGAAATTTTTTACCTCGCTAGCAGATATATATCCATTTTGATCCTTGTCAAATACTTTGAAAGCCTCTCGCAGCTCGTCCTCAGCATCAGTTTCCTATTACATAACAAAAAAAGAAATAAACTTAATTCATGCTAATTATCCAGATAAATGTATATATGTCCCATGCATATATATAGCTAATTAGAGAGAAAAAAAATGACATTTATAGATCTTTCTTATGCATCTTTCTCTAGATTAGTTGCCCATTATGCTGAAAAATAATAAATACGTATAAATACATGGGTGTGTGAGTGTATGTATACCTTCATTTTCTTTGCCATTAAGTTCAAGAATTCTGCAAACTCAATAGTCCCATTTCCATCAGCGTCAACTTCACTAATCATGTCCTGAAGCTCTTCCTCTGTAGGGTTTTGATCCAGAGACCGAATAACTGTTGCCAATTCTTCTACTGTAATGCAACCTGCACTCCATAGTACATAATCCAAACCACTAGTTAATATTCCACTTCCATATTTTGATCAAAATGCAATATTGTAAAAAAACAGAATTATAAAACTCTGTTTTTTTTTTCCTTTTTCCATGATTTTGGTAATTTGTCAAATTAATTTTCTCTTTTTACCAAATCTGGGAACAAAAAATTGTTAATTTGTTGGCCATTCAAGAATACTAACCAAGAATTGAGGACTTAGCAGGAAACTCACCGTCTCCATCCTTATCGAACAGACAAAAGGCTTCTTTAAACTCAACAATCTGTTCTTCACTTAGCACATCTGCCATTTTCCTTGTTTGTTCCTTTTTTCTTCAAAGACACAAACTTTACAGAGCTTTTAGAGAGAGAAAGAGAGAAACAATAAGAGAGAGAAAAAAGGGTGTTTGTGATTGTTGAGTATAGCTCAATCTTAGCTGGGTTTATGTAGAACTCCAATATGGCGCATTTTTTTTTTTTGGTTTTTCAAATTTATTAAAATTAAAAGTAAAATAATAGGGAGTCAAATTAAACTTACGACTTTAATTTGGTCTTTTTCATTCATGGCTTTATTGGAAAAGAATCAAAGTGACCATTTTCGGTTACTTTCTGTTTTTTTCTACATGGGACTTTTGTTAAAAGTGAAATTAACAATAATATTTTACTTATATTTTATAATTTTTTTTTGTTGGTGTTGTAAATTTATATAATATTATATTAGAAATTAAAAAATATATATAAAAAAAAATTAGACAGCTGTAAGGGTTTGATGTTTAGGAGACAAAGAGCATTCAAAGAGGGATAGGGAGATGTGTATTTTGTTTCCACATTTTCAACCCCGAAAAGCACGCTGCGTTGCTTGCACGAGAAAGAAAGAAAAAAAGAAAAGAAAGAAAGAATTCATTTTTGCCAATTTCATACCCACTACTGCTACTCCTAAATGTTGATTACTTCAAACACCAAGTTAAAAACATATGTTTCTCATAAAACCCATTCATCAAATCTCATTATTTGTCATTCATCAAAAATAATATATATATATATATATCATTATTTGTTTCTGTCTACAGAATTTACTGTAAATTAAACAGTTTATGTGACTTTATGGAACCGAAAAATGCGAACACATAAAATGATGGATAAACTTAAGACAAGTGAAATAAATGCGCTTGGCTGTCTACGCGGTTTGTTTATTGTTCGCTGCTGCTGCTATGGAATTGATTATCAGCTGCTCAATGCATTGCGATTTGCAATTCCAGCTCTGATTTCATTTAAGTATGTCGTACTACGAGTGGTGTACGTAATGTATGCTTTTAGAGGGGCACTACTACACATTACTTTTCTGTGCATTACTATTCAAATAACATGGATTCACCAAAAAAATAAATGGGTTCACACGTGCGAACTATATGCATAATATATGCAGAGAGTCATGGTCTAAATATTGACTTTCAAAAGGAAGACCAATCAAAACAGGGGAAACTAGATCTTTGGACTTTACTTTTCCAGAATTTCAAATAATTCAAGTCCCCCCATTTGCAAGGATCAATATGGGTTTTCTAGATTCTAAAAGTTTTTAGCTACCAAGAATCCCATACAACAAGATGCATAAAAAGTAAGATGTAGTGAACTCTTTGATGCCATTGATGCAAGTAAAGCTATTAGTACTTTTTTGCTTTTTTTATTTTTATTTTGGGCTGTGATCATATGATCTGAGAATTTATCCATAGATCCGTCAAATGTAGGATTTTTATTTTGGGCTGTGATCATATGATCTGAGAATTTATCCATAGATCCGTCAAATGTAGGCCTCTCTTTCATAAACATATGGAATCCACATTAGATCTTATATATGTTTATGGAAATAGCCTATATAGGACGGACAATCTGAATATTTTTTTTTATCGATTAAGTATCTGTTTTGTTTATTCATAATAATTTTTTTTTTTTTTGAAAACACTTCATATGACTAATTTGATTGATCATTACAGTCTGAGGGCCTTTGATATATGAATTTGAATGGAGATTCATTGATCAAAGCCAAAACTCCATTGAATGCAACAGACCCAAGTGCAACCCCATTAGAGACTATATAAAAAACTTTGCTAAGACTAGTTTCGAGAACATTCTTTGAAATTATATATAGAGAGCGCTTAAATTAGTCCATTGCTTTGACTGGCATACTACTGGCAACAGCTGGATTACTGAGGTAAAGGGATATTTGGGAACTGATTAAACATTAAAAAGATTGAAAAATATTATTATTATTATTTTCTCTATTCTTTTCTGTCTTTATTTTTTCATCCTTTTCGGAGTTCATATTGTGGTCCCTGACTTGGCAAACTGGTAATTGGGCAAATTTATAATTATTTAAAGTTTTTGTGGTCAGCTTAGAGAAAAGTGAATAAAAAATATATCCTTTCAATTTGCTTTTGTGTGTGTTTCTTATAGACTTTAAGCGAAGGGCCAAGTCCTGTTAACGGGTAATTTGACACCTACCCCTACGACTACAAATCAAGTCCTAGAGATATAATATTGTTCCAGAAAGTTGACCAGATGGCTACTAATATGGATTAAGAAATGAGAACGGGTCTAAAATTTGAATCTTAGTTGGTACTCCAACTCGCTTATTCTTATCTTTTTGGAAGAGAAATTGCAATGTGCTGAAAGTTTCAATATTGAATTGGATTGCTTAGCAAGGTTGAAGATTGAAGATTCTTATATTTAAGTATAGGACCATAGAGATAAAGGGGAATCTTTCCCTTGCCTAGGGCTGGTGGAACAGCCAACGGAAGGTTTGTTTAGAGGCCTAAAAATTAACCGAGTATCAAACTTGTGCTAAGCAAATAACATGTTGCTTCTTGAAATTTGAGAAGGTTTTGTGCACTTCTATGTGTCTTAAAAGTTTTTATAGCATCGTCGACACAAAAACAAAACTGTGCCAATGTTGTTGCTAGTTCACTTTTCTATGATTTACAGTCTTTTTTTTTTCTTCCTAAGATTAAAAAAAAGGGAATATTCTTGATGTCACTAAATAAAATCGTTGATTTGCTTTCTTGGCCTCGCTAATGAAACCTTTTTCTATCTCATGAACCTAGGCACTTGTCGATCCTATCCATGTTTTCACTTAAAATATGCTCGCACTCTCTTTTATAAGAAATATGACCCCCAAAAAAAAAGTTGGATGAGATAAAACCTTAAATAAACACCATTTTTAATCCACATAATTTCCACACATCTACTCACATTAGTTAATCCGTCAGTCTCCATGTTCTTTTTTTTTTATAATATAATTGAATTGTCAATTTTTTAATTATTTATAAAAAAAAAAAAAAAAAAAAAAAAAAAAAAAAAAAAAAAAAAAAAAAAAAAAAAAAAAAAAAACAACAACAACTAAAAAAGAAAAATCCTGCATTAGCTAGGCTCAATGGCATAGCATCATTAGGCAGATGAACTTGGCTCCTAAAGCACATGCTAAACAAGAAAAAACAAAGCAAAAAAGAAGCAAAACCTTGATAGGCCACAGAAATTTGCAATTAACGTTGCTATTTCTTTTTGTAAATCACATTATTATAAATTCACTATTGCCTAAGAGTTATAGAAGTGAAAGAGCATTGGATAAATATACCTGCAACTTATATTCAAAACCTGTTATGATAGATGACCAGCCCAGAAGATTGCTGATAATGAAGTTTGATCAAATTACTTCACTGTTTCTATAGAACTCATCCTTACACCAGTACCACACAGAAAAGAATCCCAATCACTTTATGACCCAGTTAACAAAGTAAAAGAACATTTTCTACAAGAAAAGATAGAGAGAGAAAAAATGTTACAAAGGCCTTGAGGGCATGTTTACCAACTGAAGGAGTCAAATATCTAATCTGATTTGCTTCACAGTGTAGAGGCTTGAACCGAGAAATTAGCCATCAAGAGCAAGCACTTGGATATAGGAAAATGGTAACAATCTTTTTCCATTTATCTTCCTCTGATTTCAGATTGGAATGCCCTTTGGAACAATTTTATCTTTGATCCACATGTAAATTGGAATCATCACAAAGTAAGAAGCAGCGATAGCTCCAAGAATGAACCGGGAAAAGAACTCAAATGGATTAACAGGTTTCTGTACATCCTCTGCCTTTGGACAAAGCTGCAAAAAGACTCAATATCATTAACCTGTTAATTTAATAATGAATTTTTAGTGTAAATAAGCCTCCCAACTATATCTAATTCATGATTTGGTATGCATTTATAAGTCTCAATATACAATGTATCAATCATGAGTAGCAACAACTGCTGATTCTATTGATTATTATCCATATCTTCTGAGTAGAAACAAGTTGTAGCAAACCTTTTCTAGATGCTGAAGCTAGAACATGTAGAGTATTGAGCCTCATAGATTAAATTATCTAAGGATTCAAAGAAAGAATTAAATTAAATTAAATGAAGTTTAACAGAAACTTAGTTTCATGTGCACGTGGTCTCTCAACTCTGTTTATATAATAGAAATTTTACTTCTAATATTCTATAGAAAATGTAAACTAGAAGTAGCTAAAATCTTGTAAGAGAGAGAAGCACTGGAAAATAAGGATACGAGTACTGCAGAAGAAGTAAAATGAAGAAACTAAAAGTAGTGAGAACGACCAATGATTTCTAAGGTCCTGGTTGATATAATTTTTTTTTTTAATAAAAAAATTCTGCTTGAAAAACTAAAGTACTCGTAGTGCTAAAATAAATAAGTGTTTGGCGTATAAATTAATAAATATTTGTCGACTAAAAAATTTATATTTTTTAAATCATTATTGGAAAAATCTAAATTTTAAGCTTTTTAAAAAAAATTCTTTTTCAGCTCGTAAGAAAAAGTTCAATAAAGCATTAAATACTTTATTTTACTATTAATTTTTTTTTTATTTTATTAAAATTTATATTATATCTAAAAATAAAATAAACTCTACAAAGGTATATCTCTTCTAGCCGAAAAAAAAAGCTATTCTCTATTTTCTCTCCAAATCTTCTTAACTCTGCTTCAGCAAAGTGACGTATAATTTGTAATCTATTATGTTCTTTACTTTAGAAATGATTTTTGTTTTTATTTTTTTTCAAATATAGAAGTTCTGTAAATTTGTTATACTTCCATTAGTGTAGTGTTTGTGATCGGTGTCAATATTAAAACTCTGCTGGAGGTTCGGTTTCACATATTTTATATTATTAAATAAATATGGTTACATTCAAAAAAAAATTTTTTTATCAAAATTAAAAAAAAATATTAGTTTAATAATTTATGTATAATAATCTATGAGTGAAAAACACATTTAAAATTATATTAGTTAAACGGTATATTAAAAGTTAAAATTAATTTAAAATGACAACTAAATAACAATTAGTTCTACTTGCGCAGTTGATTTTGCAACAATCTAACTACGAGGACTAGAAATGTATATACCAATTCTGTTTCAGACAAAATCTTTCTTATCCAATCATTTTTCCATATGTAAAGCACAAAGGAAAGACAAATAAAGTTACCTGAAGAGGGGAGTCACCAGATAAAGGCTTTACACCTGTTACAGAGCACCCCATAATCAAGCCATGCCTTCGGACTCCACGGTACCATTTTGGACCAATTCTTTTCAATTTAACATCTTTAAAACCAGCGTTTTTAAACCATTCAATGTACTCTTCCTCCTTAGGAAAAAGCATCCAAATGTCAGCAAAAAACCTAGACAGCCAAAAGGTTGGATACACAGGACCTATAACACAAGCTTTCCCTCCTATTCTCAACACCCTGTATGCTTCTTTGATTCCACGCTGTGGATCTGGCCAGTACTCAATACTGAAGAGAGGAAAAACATTGAATTTTTAAGCTAAGCCAATCTTTGAACACCTTGAAGACACTCCAAGAAAAAGCTTTAAAAGAAACTAGGAATTTAAAATGAAGCAAAAAAACCCATTACTGTTTACCTTCCAGCTGAGACATAACGATCAGCATAATCAGTTGGAAATGGAAGATCTTCTGCATCCCCTTCAATTATGTTGCAGTCCTTCAAGGATTCTTTTTGCTTAGCTTTGGCAAGCTGGTGAGGTGGTCAAGAATTGTAACATTTTTTGCATCAACATGCTTAACTATCCCGAGTGTTGTGAACCCAGTTCCACCACCAACGTCTACCACTCTCATATTCCTATCGTAAAGATCAGCAGGCTCAAGTGCTTCCTCTCGCATATCCTCTGTCCAATGTCCAGGGTTTATGACATGATCATAGACAATGGAGAGGAATCTATAGAACCAAAATGCCTCTTTTTTGTGCTGTATGAACCTGGGCTGAGAAGCTGGCCTTGTGGATGAAATACTGCATCCGGGTATTAAGCTTTTGGTTTTGTAATTCCTACTACTATAAGGAACTAAACCCTTCTTGGAAAAGCATGACTGATGAAAATTTGTCCCAGAAATGAGATTGAGATTTTCGGCTCCATTGAGAATTGAATTAGCCATTGAAGAAAGAAGAAAAGAAACCCACCAAATAAAGACTGGTAATTTCCTATTCTAGAGACCCCCCAGATGAAGAAGTTAAGGAAATTTATTGGGCAAAGGCGAACACCCAGATTAAAAACTCCTTACCATTTTTGCTTCAGCTTCATGAACTTGTTATGCTTTCTACTCCGCTCAATTAAATTTCATTTTCTTTTTCTTTTCTTTTTTGTTTTGTTTTTGGGATAACCGTATGATTAACATGAAAAAGTACTCTGTGGCTAAAAATAGCCAAAGACCAACTTAAGAACACGTGTCTACAACAAATTGAAGGTGAAGAAATTGTAAGTTTCCAAATTCATCTCTGGCTTGCATGGCAAACAAGTGTTGGTCCACTGCCACGTAAAATCCATGTGTCACCCCCACAAATCTGTGTCTCTTTCTTCACTCTGCAATCTGTACATAAACAAGTAAACAACTTCTCTGTTACTCCTCAGCATCTGCCCAAACCTCCGAAGGGATTCAAGAAAAACACTTTTTTTATTACTTTCTTTTTCCAAATAAATCCCACAATTGGCAAAATAAACAATGTCTTCCATCTCTGCCTTCTCAAATGCAGTAATGAAGAAAACCATCCCATTTCGTTGTTTTTCATATGACAAAACCAGAACAAGAAGAATCTCATCACCAATGTTACTATCCCAATGTGCAGTCCCAACGAGAAAGCTTCAGTCACATCAACCTTTAATGCTACTCGGGAAGACACCGGAAATCCCCTTGTCGGTGTTGAGCTTTCAGCCTTCCGATCCGGCTGAGGTGTCATCGGTTTCTATTGAAGCAAACAGTACTCCATCAGAGGCGATGAAAGACCCTCCACCTAATAGACCTGAGCCAAAGCCAGGAATTGAATTCCCGAAGCCGCCGATATCGCCGCCTTTGGGTCCTGATATCCCGCTTCCAAAGCCCGATGTAGTGCCTCCAACAACACCGCCATCGCCACCGCCGGACATGCCTCCGAGACCGCCTGGCCCGGAGATTTTTCCACCGCCGGACGTAGACCCAAGGCCTCCGGGGCCGGAGATTATACCGCCGCCAGGATTACCGAATCCGGATATTAGGCCACCACCCCATGGACCTATATATATGGGTCACTTGATTCCTAGGCGTTAAGTAGTAAAGTTTGTAGGAGTTTCTAAATCGGGAAATTATTTTTTTTTTGGCATGATGGTTTGATTTAATTCAATTATTTTGCAGAGATTATTTATTTATTTTGTTGTTGTTAGTGGTAATTTTTTGGTGTATTATCATATATTAAAATTTAGTACAACCAAAATAAAATTCAAGAAGATAATAATGTAGTTGATTATATGTTTCGAGTAAAAAGAATGAATTAAAACGAACCATCATTGTACGTGTGCAAGATAACATAATGAAACATATGCCTTCCATTATATAATGCAATCAGGATCTCTTCACTTTTTATTAAAACAGAGAGGAACAAATTTTTCTTTTTCTTTTTACTCTTATTATTCATTAGTTTATTTTTCCTCGTATCCAAACCCATGACCCTAAACGATGGTTGTTATATAACTGAATATGATAGTTCTACAATCTTAAAGCTTATGGATTATACATGTTGTAATACAAGACTGCAAAGAAGAAACATTTCTTATTCACAAAAAAAAAAAAAACATAAAAAAAAAAATAAAGAACACACAACAAAGCATTTCTTAATACTAGCAAAGAACTTCGACGAAGCAACCCATTTCAAGTACATGAAAATCATCCTATGAATTCAGGAAGACACTGTTTTTTAATATCGATATGTGTAATATATAGTCTTCTTTATGGCATCTCTGATGGTCTACGAACTTCGCGGAGCTGGACAGAGTTTTCAAAGCAATGCAAAAAGCCATAGTGAGGGTATTTCTCATACCATGTGTCTTGCTGCACATGTGTGTCCCAGTGCTCTCCGCTGCTGCTTTTTCCATATTTGTGGATCCATCCAGAACCATTGTGGCCTTCACCCCATGTTCGATTCCACCGCTCTTTGTACTTGCCTTCCCACCATGATTCCCCCTGCTTCACACCGTGACTGTTCGTATCAAAATGTTCATCCCATTTGTCTCCCCATTTTGTCCATCCATCACCCTCACACCGCTCTGCCCACTTGTCCGTGTATTTCACGCTGCTGCCTCGTCCATCATACTTTTCACCCCACCTGCAACATGTACAACATATGCTTATTGTATAAACATAACAGATGATTTAAGAACTTTCTTGTACCATGATATATATGCTTTACAAGTTCTCAAAAGCTACTGAGCTAGCACCAATGGATGATTTTAGTATTGCTTCTCACATGAACATTAGGAAGAAAATTATAACAAAAAAGCAAATTCACCGAACGGATTTAAATAGTGGAATTAGCCTTGTCATGTTCCGAATTATTGCCTTTTTATCTCATGAGAGAAAAATCAATCCTTCTGAAGAAAAATGATGACCATTAGCCCATAAGAAACACCATATCATATACAGTCCACTATCCATTCTAAATCAACAAAGAGGAATTCGAATTTTGTTGCATGTTTAAAATGGTATGTACTTGATGATTAAACGTGTTTTCAACTATCAAAGGATGAAGCCATGACAGGAATGTAATTATAACCACTTTTGAGAAGCAGAAATCAGAACTCGTAAGATATTCTAGCTCAAATATGAGATTCAGACCTTTCATGCCAAACATGAGCATGACCGGCTTCGAGTTCTGTGCTTGGGTCAATACTACACCACTTGTCAGCCCATTTCTCTGCTTGGCCAGAAGCATCATAATGTTCCCACCATTTCTCATGCCACTCATCTCCATTGCCATTTCTCCCCCACTTGTCTGCAGTTTTCTCAAAGTGCAAAAGCCCAAGCTCCTAAAACCAAATTGAAATTTGCAGTTCAAATGAGTACAAATCATCTTTCAAATGTAATATTAAGCACAAAATTAACCTGTTTCTAATCAAAACCATGAGATAGCATGATAGCAAAGAGAATGCATAAATGTTCACCCCAGTCTATACATTCAGTATCATTCATAGATACATAATGACGTTGACAATTACTGAAAAACAGAGTTAAAAGGTCCTTCTACGATGTTCTGGACTCAAAACATGTGTACAAGCATGTTGTACCTATGCACTATAAGCCACCCATTAGTTCAGGGTTGGCTGAGTACCAGTAGAAAGATCAAAAACTTTGAGCATACATACAGATATAGCACTACAAACTATGAAACTAATAATAAATCTCTAGGATACATATAAAATTATCTTAATTTGGAATCGGCAGAAGAAAGAAAGACTAATTGCAGTTGAAATATTCAATTCCAACTAACCTGCCGCATGGATTCTCTCCAGAATTCACGCCAAACACTACCAGTTGCATCACGCCCTGATTTTTCTGAACCAAGCTCTTTGTATCCAAACTCATCCGAGGCCTCCCAGAACTTCTCTTGCCACTCGGTAACTTGATCAGAACTAATGCCCCTGGTCATCGTCCACCTGCAAATCACACCATCAGGTCTTTGCTCAATTCCTGTCTCCTTCCACCACCTCGTTCCATCTTGATTCACTCCATACAATGCCTCATCCACCTTATCAAGAGCATGAGCAGCTTCTGCTGCATGCGCTAAAAACTGAACACCAAGTTCGTGATCCTCTTTTGAGGCAGGAATCTCTAGACTGGCCTCAGAGACCACCTTTTCAACCTCCATTAGTGACTGAAGAGGCGGTAGAGGGGGGTACCGGTTAGTTTCAGATTTTTTACTCTCAAAGGGAATTGAGAGATAACCTACAGATCTTTCTTTCTCTGCCACTGGGTTGCTTGAACTTGGATTTGCTGAAGATTTTGTTACAAGCTTCAAGTCATTGAAATCGTCACTATTCTGAGGTGGTATCCAGGACCAAAAATCTGGACCAGGAATCCCATTATTTGAAGTGTCTGATCGAGGCAGGAATGTAATGCCACTTTGGTTTCCTGATAATGGAGAAAAAAAATGAAAATGAACAGTCAGAAGAAACATAAGCTTAATTTCAGCTTGCCAAAAAAATTATTTTCTCAAAAAAAAAGATGCGAACTGTAAAAGATGAAAAATTGAATTCAACAATTTCGAGCTAGCTGGAACAAGTTTCATAATTTTATTACTAATCTGAAAGCCCTTATACCACTTCTTCCTACCATATCCAAAAATTTAGTCAGACTTGGTCACTTCGATGCCATGGTCAAAAATTTGGAATTTAACAACTTAGCTTCTGCTCTTCACAAAAAAAATAACCTCTCCTTCATTTTTGAATTCAAAGAACCATTACAAATTCAAAAATTGCTGAATCAAATTAAACATTTTATTGTATGCAGCAAAACCAAATCCTATACTTTTAACTAAATGAAAACCCTAGCAAAATACAAATAATGCTTCAAATTTCATTTGACAGAACCCAAAATCAACATAAAGTATATATATCCCAATAACACAAAACAACTAAGTTATAGCACTTCGATATACATCCAATTTTACCTTCTTGAGGAGTGACAGTTCCTCCACCACTCCCAACCCCCGATTCACCGGAGGAACCCATCTCGGCCGTAGACTCGCTCTCTTTGATAATGGCTCGAGCAGCAGCTATGGCAGCGGCTGCCCGATCAACCACCTGCATTCGCTGAACCCGATCCCTCTCTTCCCTAGAAACCTCAAGAATTTTGCTAAACTCCTCCGACTTCCTCGCCAAATCCTCAGAATCATCATCCCCACCCGAATTCTCGACGATCTTCTGAAATTCAGCTGCCTTCCTCTCATTCTCGACGGCGTTCTTCCACATATCGAGATAGGATTCCCCGCCCTTGGAGACCCAAATCCGTAACCCTCTTCTTCTTCTCCATGTCTTCGCTCCTCCATTGCCCACTGCTCGTTCCAGAGGCACAGCGAGCCGTTGAATGCGTTCGTGGATGTCGAAGAAGGCGGCGCATGGAGAGGCGCCAATACGAGACGCCATTTTTGTGAAAGGAAATGACAGAGAGAGAGAGAGAGAGTGAGTGAGTGAGATTCAGAGCTTTCAGAGGACTGTTATAGGAGAGAGAGAGAGAGAGAGAGAGAAGTGGCGGTGGATTTTTGAACTTCTTAGAATTTAGAAAAATATATTAAATATTAGAATAACTTGTGATTTGCGCTTTCTTTCAACTTTTTCTTTTTCTTATTTCTTTTTTCTTTAATTTTCTTTTCCTTTTTGGTTAAAGAGAGCGATATTTTACGTGGGAATGAAGGAAGCCTTCGATTCTTTTTTACTGTTTGATCATCCGGTTGTAACGGATTTACCTGTTTTTCTTTAATTCAGATTGAATAAGGACACGTGGAGTGAGATCGGAGTGACAAGTGCTCAGTATCTTCGTTTGCATAAGATCTCAAGTAAAATCCTCAATATCTCTTTCCTTAAAGAGGAAACTTCATTTTAAACCCTTTTTATTCTATCCTTATTACATTTTTATTCTATGTTATTGGAAAACTCATCATGAACTTCCATTTAATTTTTAAATCTATCAAAATAAATTCATTTGTTAATTTTTATTATTTAATTTTAACTGTTAAAATTAAAATTATATCTTCATAATTTTATTTATTATACAATATTTCTAATCTTTTCTAAATATGATTTTGCCTTCTAACTGACAAAAATGACGTATAGATATATTTTGATCAATATAAAAAAACTAAAAAGAAGCTCATGATATTTTTTGAAAACACAAAATCTAAGTGTAAATATAGTAAAACTAATAAAATTTAAGCATATTTAAAATATAAAATAGTTATTTTTTTTTCATAAATAGTTTCTATTTCAAAAGAAAAATATATATGTATATTTGACGTTAAGACCTCTATTTTCGATCCATTTAATTAATATTCGTGATTTATAAAAATTCATACGATGATTCATTTTACCATCTTAATTTTTATATTTCATTCCAAAAACAACTTCATAATTATATATCTCAAATAGCTTTATTTGTTATTCTTTTATTGAATATTGATTCATATATTTCAGTATTCCTTGGATGAAAATATTTATAATCTTGTACACCACAAAAGTGTACAGTTCTCCCAGCTCACAAGTAGGAAAAAAATGTACAGTACTTTCAATTTTTTTTTAATTATAAATTGGGAAAAAATAATTTTGTATCCAAAAAATTTGAACTTCTAACTTAGAAATGTGTTCTGAATAGTTTTATTAGTACTTCCAATCAATGATGAAAATATCGGCATCGACAGAAATATCAAAGGTTCAAAATACAGAAATATCGATGGAAATATCGACAGAATATCGATATCGATTAAAAAATGAAAAAAATAACAAAAATTTATAGAAAAATATAAAAAAAAATTATGAAATTTCAGGATATGCTTATTTATTAGATACTTTATCAATTTAACTATAAAAATTGAAAAAATATTGAGTGGAAATCATATTGATCATAATTAATAAGTAATACTTGCTGATAAGAACAAAAGTGTTATTAATTAAATAATTAATTATTCATTAATCGGAGTAATAATACAAATACATTATTACTTAAATATAAATCAATACCACATAGAATTTATTGGTGGTTTAAAATTTTCAATATCTTCCCCATCATCATTTCTAATTGTATCTTGAAAGAAATATTAATCAAATGGTACGTCTCCTTGATAATTTTGCATATAATTGTTAACATGTCAACCATATGGATCTAATATTTCATGTGATTGTCTTTGCTGATAGTTATGATATGAATATGACGTTGATTGACTTTGATCATAACTACTAGCACCTGAGGATTAAGTTTGAGAATGTATCCATGAGTTATTACTTGATGACATTCCATAACCATCCATGAAATAAGGGTTATAGTCACTTTCAATTCTCATTGATCCAAAATTTGTAGAAAAATATTCATCTTCTTGTTATGAAATAAGAGTCATTGTTTTTTTTATTGAAAACTAAATGATGGATGTCTGATTTTTTCACGTNAAACTTAGCTCAAACTTGTTCAAATCTAAATATTTGAGTTTGGAACAGACGGAGTAAATCTCAAATTTACACTTTTAATTTTCTGTAATACTGACTTATTTATTACGTAATCATAGGCTCCACTTTTAGGTGATACTTAATGGAGTTTTGGAATTGGAAAGTAAAATCTCTGATTTATCTTGATAATGATTTCGAATTCCACTTTCCACTTCTTCTATATCTAAAAGGAAAAGTAATGGTTTATTTAATTATTTATTAGTAAATTGGAAAGAAAGATTTAGCATTGATCAAATAATGAATTTAGGATAATCACCGGTGTCATTGTTATTAGACTTGGTAAATTTCAACATGATCCGTTAATACGACACGAATACGAATAATTTTTACGGATTTGAGTTTGTCTGAAATGAGTTGGGTTGATAACGGGTCAACACGTTATGAACCCGTTATCTTAACGGATTTACCCGTGAAAACCCGTTAGACCCATTAAAGACTCATTAGTCTTTAATGACATTTTATTAATTTATTAATAAAAAAAAACTTAATTTGCTAATAAAGATAGATGTAGTACAAGCTTTATTATGTACAAGAGATTGACTTTTTGGAAAGGGAAATAATTTACATTTACATTTATATTACTATTTTTTTAACATGAATATTTTTAATTTTATTATATATTCAGTTTTAGATGATGCCATTAATTTAGAAGAACTCACAGAAGATGTCATTACATCGAGTGTTGAACAAGCTAAAGTAGGACAATCCTTTAACACATTTTCTATCGATGATTAGATGTATTGAAATTTAAGTAGTATGCATTATTTAATTTTTCTATATCAATTTGGATAATAATATACAATTTAACTNTATATTTTAACCTAAAATATATTATCAATAAATAATTATAATTTAAAAAATACCCAAATATTTATAAAAATATATCATATTTTTAAATTTTAACAATCTAAATTTTTCTAAAATTTTTTATAATTTTCATGGAAATTTCATAAATTTCGACGGAAATATCAAAAATTTCCATGGAAATTATGAAAATTTTGACCAGTTTGTGAAGCAATTACTATAGAAATATCGGCAAAATATCAGAAATTTTGACCGAAATTATGAAAATTTTATACTTTTTTTTGGATGAAGTTTTTTTCGATATGTTGAAAAAACCAAAATTTCAGAAAAATTTCTCTGAAATTTTCAATTTTTTCATCCCTGCTTCCAATTCACATACACATAAATTTTAAAATTTCAGTCTATTCCGCTTTTATTTTCTAAATTTCAATATGCAATTATTATAAATTAATTGTCATAAAAATTTATATTTCAAAATAAAAATGATTGTATATTTCAAAATTAAAATGATAATTCATAATATTATCATATTAATTATTTGAAATATATTAATCTTAACACGCAATTCAAGATTAATTTTTTTGCGGGTACAGTGATAAAACATAATTATATTATATGTATGTATGTATGTATGTATGATTAGAACTCAAATATTTAATTTTTTTTTTAATTTGAATGATTAGAACTCAATACCTAGCGCATATATGGAGTGTGAGCCTCACATATAAGTTATAAGAGAATCAATAAATATTTTTCACCTCTTCATGATTTTTTTTTAATAGCCCCTTTTTAAAATTACCTTAACAATATGATAAATGCATCCTTATAATAAAATTAAAGAATCAATCAACATTAAAATATATCATAATTGGATGGTAATGATTTGCAAAATTACCACAAAATTTTATATTTTAATCTACTTTCTTAACACTGTTAGATTCTAATCGTAAATATAAATAAATCTATTGCCATTTTTTAATCCTTGAAATTGTTTCAAGTTCTACATTTGCATTGATAATTTGCATTAAGTGACACACGTGATCAAAATAAAGTCATTCGAAATAAAAAGGAAGAGAATCTAAATGAAATAATTCCAACCATATAAGTACGAAAAAAAATTTAAATGATTTTTAAAAAATAATATATATATGGATATTATAAAATAAAAGTGAACAATGTTATATATAAGGTCACTTCATTAACAACAAATCAAAATTAGTTCACTATAAAAAAAATTAATATGTACGCATCTGACAACTATATTAACTGTCATATATCAATTTAATATATAGGTGTCTAACAACTGAATTAACTCTAGTCCATTAAATAACGTCAATTTTATACCATATTAAATTATTATTTTTGAATAAGTGAAATTGAACCTCCTCATTTGAACACTATGAGGAGGAAGCATGGAATCTTAACTTGGAAAAAATGAGGTTGGAGAGCGGAGGAAACAGCACAAAAAATAGCGGTAGAAGGTAGGAAGCGATTGAGTTTATGTAAGAAACAGTAGCTCTATGAGGAAAACAACGTACGTGGACTCCCTTGTGTTGACCATCGTAGAGCCACCGCTGTCGTTCCAAGCCACGACTCAATACAATTGTGTCCTCCTCCACTTGCGAGTCTTTCCCAAATAGATTCATGTGACCTTTAATGTTTTTATCATTTAATGTAGTTATTAATTTCAAATTTCATTTACTGATTGAAATTGATTCTCTTTAAAAAAAAATTGAAAATGTTACTTAAAAATTGACATATTGAACTATACTATTAGGTCCCGTTTGGTGCATCGGATACTGCCTTCCACCGCCAACGTGCACAGCAGCCTCTGCAATTTTCTCATTTTATTTATCATTTCGTAAATTGGACCTTCTCTTCGTTGTTTAATTTTCTGGGAAATTTTTTCTAGGAATTCTTGTATAATTTTTTTTTTTCTGTCAAATTATAATATACTCTTGTTTGCTAGTCAAAAAGCAAAACAGATTATATTTTTGTTTGAAAAGGTGAAATGCTGAGTTTGGACGTAAATGGAGAGATTTCTTGGGAAAATAAAATTTCCTCTTTTATTCGTTGCTTTTTTAACTAGTTTTGCTTATGTTAATTTAGAGTTTTTAATTTATTAGGGCTTTTAGGTTGTTATCTGAATTATTAATTTGAATGTTAATTACAAAAAAATTATAATATGTTTTAAATTGTATAAAAAATTAATGATTTAAAACTTAATTTATTTAAATTAGTAATTTGAATGATATTTCATAATATATTTTATAAAATATATAATATTTTTAAAAATTAAATATAGTCCAATCCAATACTACATCAAACTGACCATATTAAATATATTGTGTTATACTCTACCCAATTAAGCCTAGTCCTCTATTTATATCGATTTAATCTAATATTGCATACCAAATATAATTTTAATAATCAAAAAAATATATCACATGGGTCCTGCAATTCATTAATTTAATATCTATTTGTTATGAAAAATAACAATGATAACTACTAACAATTACATAGCTGACCAAAAAAAAAAAACAAACTACTAATTCTAATTACATTCAAAAATGATACTAGCAACTATTTTTGATGCATACATTATCATTTAATATTTTACTATTTTATATTTGAGAATGTAGCTTAATGATAAAAGTCATCCGAATTTTTACACGAAAATTGACTTTCCTACTACTGCTAGTATATATTATGAAAAAGTTGAGAAATTTTAAGCTAGCTACATGTTTTGGAACGTGCAAATGGAGAACAGTCATATTGGTATTACTAGACTTCTCTTATGTCTTTATACACTTGCGTACAATTAGGCATCATCTCTGTAACAATTACCGAATGAATCAATAGGAAGAAAAATCCTCCAAAATTGATTAATTAGATTACGGGGTATTTCCTTTGATTTATAGAAATGATAGGGAAAAAAAAATGAGAAATGGTAATCGTAAACTGACAACAAAAATTGGTGAGAATATGTACTAAATATAAGAGACCACTAGAAATTACAAGTTGGTCTTATTAATTAGAAAAAAAAAATTATAACTATTATACATAAAAGAAATGTGGCTCTTTAGAAGCCTAATACTTCTGGAATATCTATACTTTCAATAGACAAACAATGAATTTTACATTTTGAATCCAACATAGTTGTGTTTTAGAAGCACAGTACTCTAGAATACCAAAAAATTGTTTAAATTAGAAAGAAATAAAAGAAGTAAAAAATAGAATAATTTAGAAATTTTGATATTCAATAATTTAATATTATTTTATTAGTTTTGATTTTTCTGGCAGCAGAAAAGACCAAAATTATAACTGTAACTCCTGCGGTGGTTGGGCCAGCTAAACTACCACCCCGGTGCTAAGTCGTGTGGGCTTTTGCTCACAGAGTTGGACGCGGAAACTAGCACTCAGTCACAGTTTAACATAGAGCAACGGCGAGTGGGGCGGCAAAAAGTTGGAAGCAAACCAAAAGGGACCTGAGAGAGAGAGAGAGAGTAAAAATAAAAAAATAAAAAAGATACGGAAAATAAGAAGCAACAAAAAGAAAACCAGCTTTCATCCAACAGAGACAGACCCAGCAAAAAAATAGAACAAAGTTTTCACCTTTTTCCCCCTCATTCCTTTAAAAACTTTATTTTTGTTGTGTGTTGAAACGGCCAAACGCAGAAAACCCCAACAATCTCTTTTTGTCTTAGATCCGTGTCTTTTTTTAAAGGGTCTTTTGTGTTTTGGTGGGGAAGACTGAAGAGGTCGTGGGGTCCTCGTCCTTATTTTCCTTCGTAATTGAGTATCTTCGATGATCAGTTTGTATTTTACTTGCCCAACTTTTCTTCTCCCACTGTGTAAAGTTTAGGGCTTTTTTTGGTTTTGTTTTGTTGTTGTGCTATGATGCAATCGAGTGGCTCAGAATCCGCCAGTCCTATAACGCACCGGCTTCAGTCCTTGTCAGCTGCTGATACCAGAGGGAAGCATAGGATACAGGCTGAGTTGAAACGGCTCGAGCAAGAAGCTAGATGCTTAGAGGTCAGTATGCTTATTTTTTCAAATCTTTCTCGTCTTGTTATGGGAGTCTGGAACTCTGTTAATTCTCAGAATGATACTTTCTTTGTTGTTTTCTTTTTGGTGTCTCTGTATATGATCTCGATTGTGTTTGTTTTTGTGGAAAATGTTTATCGTGTGCCTTTGTGAATGAGAATTGGATTATATTTGACAGAGTTGTTTCTCATGTGTTGTCATCGGAATTTCATTGGACTTTCAAGTTTGACATCAGATGAGGAAGTTTGTTATTCGAATTTTGTTGAAAGTTGAATTATGAAGATATTTGAATTGAAACATAGATTATTTGGTGTATTTTATCGAAACGGGGTGCAGAGTTTTTGAGCAGTTTTGATTAACTTCATGCATATGAAAAAACATTACAGAACTATTGAAGTGGTAGGGCTGTATCTACCTAATTAGTAATTTGATTATATTTTAAGGATCAGTGGTTGATTGTTTTGCCTCTAATTGGATATTGTCTTCATCTCAATCTTACAAGCCGCATGGCCTTTTCCATTTATTGTGCAGAGTTTTTTTAGGGGTTTATTCAATTAAATGTTAGTCTTATACTTAAAAGATTATGAATAATTGAACTTGATTGTTTTGATTTTCTCTGCGAACCATTTCTTGTCTAAAAGATCTTTTGCATATCCTGGTATGGATTCCTAAAAACATGCCTTTTACTTTCACGACATTGTTCACTATACAAGGTGTGGAATAGTAATTTGATTAAGCATTAAATAAATGATAACGGAAATAATTATATATGTGTGCCCTAGCATCTTAGAAAAAAACTATTCTTTCGAATGTCTGTCAATTTTTGTCAAATCTTAATGGGCAGTTACTGGAGTTGTCTGCGAACTCATATATCAAAGTTAGGGGCCACTGCATGCATTTAACTAATTACAGGGTGATATGTTGTATATTAAGAAATCTTCTAAACACCTCCCTACCAAATCTCAACGGGAAAAAAATTATTGTGTTCGTTTTTAACGGGTCACCAAGTTGGTAACTTCCAGAGCTACAGCAATTCTCCCAGTGAAAAAAATTATGGTAATTAGTCAATGGTAGGCTTCAGAAGCTATATTCTGCGGGAACATCTGTATTTGACTAGTGTAAATTGTTTAGGAAAATGAGCTTAGACGCATGAAAGAACTATCCAATAACGCTGTCTCAGTTTCTTATCCAAGAAGGTTTACCGACTTTTGACAATATTTAACTTGAATAAGTGCTATTGCTCAATAGGAAATAGAAAAAAGGTTAACAATTTCAATAACATGAAGATATATGCCCCGAGCTTCTGTCATCAACTAGTCATATATTTGTATGATATAATTGAACTTTCCAAAAACTGGCACTGAGCAAATCCTAGATCCTCAGACCATTTTTAGTTTCTGTTTGGAATAAGGATTCAGCATTTTTTTCTGCTTAACATCAGAGTTAAACTTTCTCTAGGTATGGAAATGATCCTTGTTTCGCAAGCCACTGAGGTTTACAATGTCATAGATGTTCCACTGCCTCTAGTACAAACTTTATCTAATCAACCCTCAGCAAATGTTGTACCAAGATGAACAGGGCATCAATGTCATAGATGTTCCACTGTCTCTAGTACAAACTTTTTCTAATCAACCCTCTGCAATTGTTGTACCAGGATGAACAGGGCATCTAGGGAAGAGAATAAGAAAAACAATGCTGGGGAGAAATTGTATATCATGATATTGCATTATGTATTTTATATTATCAACAATCCTTTATATTACCAACATTCCATCTAAATTAGGACTAATTTTCTATTTCACTTCATTGTTGGCTGCGTTTTTTTTTTTTCCCTATTGTTTTCTAATTAGTTTGCCAGTGTCCTCTGTGTGCTTGCTGAACAATAAAAGAAACTTATTGCCTTCCAAAGTCTCAAAGTGGATCACTAGACAATCTAACATCTTTGCTGTGTTTCGTAGCAGTATTTCAATGTCCAAATGACCTTTGCTGAGTTAAATTCTCTTTATATTCTATATACAGGAAGAGATGGAACAGCTTGAAAAGATGGAGAAGGCCTCGGCTGCGTGCATGGAGTAAGAATAAGAGATATTATAGCATTTCATAATTTATCTAAAAACCTACTTCTGTCTGTTAATAAGTTTGCAAACTGAATTTGTTTTCTATGTTTCAGAATGCTGAGTTACATAGAAAAAAAACCGGATCCACTACTTCCAGTGTAATTCCTCTATTCTAAACGTATAGCTGATGTTGTTGTTGTTTTTTTTTTTCCCAATATAATTTGCCTGAATTTATTATAACCTACTTTGAAACATTTTTCTGTTCTGATTTTACAGAACGCAAAGCCCCATTAATCCATTATGGGATCGTTGGTTTGAAGGCCCCCAAGAGTCAAAAGGTTGCAGATGTTGGATACTATGATGTTAAGTTGCTGATTGCAATACTTCGTCATTACTTCAAAGAGGCTTCAAGACATTTTTACAAATTTACATTACTTCCAAATTTTCATGGATTGATATGCTTCATTGTGCATATGTCAGTTTATAGCAATACTTTCTCATTGACAAGAGGTTGATGAAATGCGTGTGCAGAGTAACAAATTTTCAATTAAAATGATTTACTGTAATTTGCAAAGTAATTTTTCAAATTGAAGAAAGTGTTTATGAAAAGCTTTACCCTGCAAAATATAACAATTTTCAAGAAAGTTGAAATTGAAAACAATCTACAGATTTGCTAAGAAATAGCTTTCAAAGAGTTTGATGTTACATAAATGAGGCTTGTAAAACACATGGTCTCCATTCCTCGAATCTCTGAGGAACCTCTTTTCTCCTCTTTCAGCTCGGTGCTTTTCCAGTAACCCGCTGAGCAATCCACCCAAGACCGTCGTACAACCCATCTCCTGTGAGGGCAGAGCAAGCTTGGATATGCCAGTCATGATTCTTGATGCTATGAAGAGAAAGTGCGTCGGTAATCTCAGCTGGTGCCATGGCATCCTTGAGGTCTTGTTTGTTAGCAAAAACTAGTACCACAGAATGTTGAAGATCTTCATGTCCTAGCAACCTGAACAATTCATCTTTCATTATTGAAATCCTGGCCCTATCTGTGCTGTCTATAACCGCAATGATAGCATGAGTTCCACGATAATATGTTGCCCATGATGTCCTTAGCCTTTCTTGTCCGCCAAGATCCCACACCTGATATGAAAATCGATTGGTAGGTAACCATCATTATCTGCTTTGCATTTAAAAAAGACAAGCAAGTAAATGCTTATAAACAATAATACATCAGGCACTCTACGCATGCCCATGCCAATAATCTTCTCCCACTATATACCCACATTAGATTACTCTTTTATAAATGAGGCCAAGACAACTGCCAAAAAGTTTCTAATAAAAAAAAGTTCATATGTTAGGTTAACGAATCTACCATAACTGGACCAGATCAGAACTAACACACTCCATATCTCTTTTCTTTTTCCAAAGAAAAAAAGTAAAGAAAAAAAAAAGTATTTTGCGCACTGAAGTAGGGAATGCATTGCTAATTTGTAATATTTGGTTATGATGTCCATCGGTAGTCCTAAGTCCTAACCATCAACAATCAGGAAAGAAGTTTTACGAGTTGTAAATTAATGGATAAAGTTAAAAATCAATATTTATAAAATTCTATTAATAAGCCACATGCATTAGCATAAACTGTTTTTGTTCTCTGATTATACAAAAGTAAGATAATTTTGTTCCTTTTATTATATTTTCACAATTTCTGTCAGTTCATACAAGTGAGATCATATATATAGCTAAAGTACTATCAGTTAATAAGAGTGAGATCATATATATAGCTATGGACATTTTCAAAAAGGAATAAAAGGACAATTATAACATATTTCCAACCTGAAATTGAATCCCTAGAAATAAAGTGACAGTCTACAAATCTCAACAAGTGTCCTTTTAATCTACAAAAGCAACAGTCTAGAGCAACTGAAGTTCCTGCACCTGAACTTACAAGTGAAATATCCCAAAATGATATAGATATTAATATTGAACATCTTGAGTTCCCATGAGAGTGGTCAAAGATCAAAAGGCTCTCCCAATGAAATACCCATCAATAAATCTAAAACTGATCTCCAAGTCCTAAAGCTACATTCCCACTTTTGTCACTTAGACACCATAAATATTTGAATGAACAACCCTCCCTAAAGATCTCATCACACAAACACTCACAAATGTAGTATATAACTTCGAAATTATCCAAATGATCCATAGAGACAAATAGGTCAAAGGGAAAAATGACCGAATATGGTTAATCGGTGGGATTGACCAAATGCATTATGCAGCTACATATCCTAATCCAACGTATGGTATATGACATGGCCCATACAAAAGGATCCACCTGTTGTTCTCTCCATCACCAGCAACATCAAGCTTGCTACCAGAAGGTTATTGTCAACCCCATGCTTCTACGGTGTGAACTATTGTCAACCCCATGCTTCTACAGTGTGAACTGCTGACAAGTGTTTTATAGTTGTGAAGAGAACTAGAGAACGATAATTCCATGATTTTATATTGGGAAACCAGCAAGGATAAAGATTGTACTCTTAAATTCCTCCCTCCGCTCTATCAAATTGCTAGCACTCTCAAAATATTATTTAGGGTAAAAACAAATCAAACTTGACCCTCTATATCCCAAGGTTACGACTTACGATTAAATACTCAACCATTCATGACAATCACCTTATCTTCCATCATTAGGCCCCTCCCTCCATGGAAGTTTTAAAATAAATTGTGAAACAAATATCTAAAACCACCCGTGCTCAAGATCTAAACAGTCCAATGAAACGAGCAGTAAACACCATCAGCCACAAATTATACTGATGTTCGATTTAGAAAATAACATAAGCATCTGACACCTCGTGATAAAAGGTAATTTGCAAAAAAGAAAAATCTAGCTCCTAAAGCTCCTCCCCAACCATTAAAACACACTCTTTGCTAAGCCTTACCCCAAACACAGAATCAGGTTTACTAGCCAAACATACTACATAAGAGAAACCTATAAACCATAATTAGGAAATTAGACAACCGTCTACATGCCTAAAGACCATAATCAAATTTTCATGTGCAAATATGGTCAAGAAAAAAAACCCCAAAAGGAAAATTAATTAAGCAAACAAAAGCAGATGATAAAAAGAAAAAAGTGAAAAAAATAAAATTAGCACCTCGAATCGAATGTTCTTGTAGACAAGCTCTTCCACGTTGCTGCCAACGGTTGGGTGGGTAGTGACAACCTCTCCCAAGTGTAATTTGTAAAGCGTAGTTGTCTTCCCAGCGTTATCCAGACCAACCACCACTATCTTATATTCTTTAGCAGGAAATAGCATAAACCAAAACTTGGATATGAAAGCACCCATCTTTCTATACAACCCCCAAACCAAAAATTAAAACCTAAAAAGGAAAAAAAGAAAAAAAATAGTAGAAATTAAAAATAATTCACACAAACTGCGAGTATCTAAATCGAGATTTCATAAATAAACAAAAACAAAACGAGGCGGATATCAAATTTGCAGATCGAAACACCGAAATTAAAACTAAAAGAAAAGAAGAAAATTTCTAAAAAATAAATTAAATAATAAAAGGACGATGATCGTACAAGAAGTTGAATACGGAGGATGAACAGAGGGACAATCGATGATCGTGCGGTTTCCACCGGTTTGGGAAAGAGCGAATTAAGACCCAGAGAGAAAACCCTAAATTCTGATCGCAAATTGTTTATTGAAAAAACAAAAATAAAAATAAAAATCTTATGGTTGGAGAAGAAAGTAATCGATCTGTGCGTGTATGAAAATTGAAAGAGGTGTAAAGATATGCCTACTTCTTTTTGTTTCCGAAGATTAAAGAGAAAGAGAGAGGAGGTGGATGGCACTGCTGCTTCCTGATAGGTCCCGCCAACCTGCTTACGTGTATAATTTGGTTGCTGACTCATCCACCTTTGCTGCTTTCGTGACTCTAGGGAGGATGATATGGGCCTTTGCCCGTACAGTACCCGTACCCACACCCACACCCAAACCATAATCCAACAAATTATGGACCAACATAATGCCCATTTTGTTGCTACTTTGGGCGGGGGGGGGGGGGGGGGGGGCAAATTGGTTTTCGGTTGGTTTTTAGTTAGTTTTGAAACCGAATCGTTCAAGTCAGTTTTGAAAAATAGCACAACCAAAACTCTATTTGTTTCAAGAGAAACTGAACTAAAACCGGACCGAAATTATTAGTCGATTTTCAATTTAGTCAGTCAGTATGGGCTTGTTGAAGTAGTTTTAGCTCTCTGTTTCCAACTCAGCTACTAGCTAGCTCAGCTAGTAAAGTTTGTTAGATTTTAGTTTTTTTCTAACAGGTTAGTTATGTAATAGTTAGTATCTAACTAATTACGTAAAAGCTTCTTAAGGCTATATAAATAGCTCTCTAACCGAAGCTCATTTGTATCTTTTTCATTTTTGTGAAATATAAAGAAACATTTCTCAAATTTCTCTCTATATTTTCGCTTAGAAATCTGTCAGGGCTTAACAAAAACTTACACAAAGATGAACTTATAGATTTCGGTAGGTGAGAAAACTTTAAAACTATGGAGTTGGAAACTTGGAATCACCATGGAAGAAAATCAAGCACCGTGAGAGAGAGATATGCCCATTGCTGCGAGAGAGAGAGAGAGAGAGAGAAATGCCCATCGCCCTCGCCGTTCGTCGCCTCCTCGCCCTCGCTGTTCATCGTTGCTCGCCCTCGCCGACTGTGCTTCCTACCGAAGGTTAGCTAAGGCTGGAGAGACAGAGAGAATAGTTGAAACTTGAGAGAGGTAAGGTGGGAACTTCCCACTGTTGCAAACTTGCTAGGGTGGGCCAGAGGGTGGGAGGAGGGGTAAATGATTTTGGGTGGCTGAGATTTGCTCTCAGATGTGAGGTGTCAACATATAAGGGGTATTGTGTTAATCCGATCCAATTCAGGGAAAAAATCTTTAAAAATCGATCATTGAACTTGTTTATTCGATTTTTATAAGTTAATAACCAGATCGAACCGGCCACATGGTTTTAACCGGATTGGACCAGACTAAATTAGTCTTTCAGTCGGTTCAGCCAATTCGGCCAATTTTTGTCCACTCTTACTCTACATACCATCAAAATAATTTCATAAAACATATTTTTTTCCTTTCTTTTCTATTTTCAGTAATTTTGATAACATATATATCTTTTTGAAATCCCTTTAACAATTTATTAGTCCTAATTTATTAAATATGTTTTTCTTTAGCTTTTTTGGTAATAGTATTTTTCTTTAGCTTAGCTAGTAATATAGATTATAGAGTATATACCATAACATTTGCTATGGAGATTCTAGCCTGCATATCCTCCAATTACCAAAAAAGCATTCCAAAAACAGTAAAAATAATAGAAAGTTAGCCAGTTAGGTATATTTGGCAGCTAAAAATCACAGCCAAAAGTAAATACAAGACACATCTAGTCCATCCACGTGTCAAAATACTAGCAAATCTGGTAACTCAAAAAAAACCAGCTTTCAGAGCCACAATCCTACGCAAACTGAACCACAACTAATCCTCTTTACTTTGACAGATCTCACCCAATCAATACAATCCACGTGAGCAAAGACCACTTCATTTTAAAACCATTAGATTCTTTTAGCCGTTAGATGTCGTTTCTCATTCCCACCGTCCCCACGGCGACATCTTCGAAGTTTTGGAAAAAGCAAAAGATCGAACACTTGGCCGCCATTGCTATCTCCGCCTCATTCTCATAAAAAGCTTCCGTCTTTCATCAAGCTTTTCTCCGACTGAACGTTTTCGGAAAATACGATGTCGCAGTCTCTGAACCTCCTCACCCCCTCTTCTTCCCGTTCGAACAACCTCACAATCCCCAAACATTTTCAGACCTCGTTTCTCAAACCCTCGCTTCCAGTCGGAAACCGACGTTTCCCGGTCGCCGCGTTCCCAAACCTCACGGTCAAGGCCTTGTCTTCAGATCGAGACCCGGTGTTGGTGTCCGAGAATGGAACTGGAGGTGGAGTCGGGGGAGTAATATCCCATGCTCCACCGGCTGTTCCCGATTCGAGCTCGATTGAGGTCGATGCAGTGACGGAGGCTGAGCTTAAGGAAAATGGGTTTAGGAGTACGAGGAGGACGAAGCTTGTGTGCACAATAGGACCCGCCACGTGTGGGTTCGAGCAGCTTGAGGCTCTGGCGGTTGGAGGTATGAATGTGGCGAGGATTAATATGTGTCATGGAACGCGGGAGTGGCATCGGACGGTGATTCAGCGGGTTCGGAGGCTGAATGAAGAGAAGGGTTATGCTGTGGCTATTATGATGGACACTGAAGGGAGTGAAATTCATATGGGTGATCTTGGAGGGGCTTCTTCTGCTAAAGCTGAGGTAAAAGAATTTATTAAATTTCTTGAGTCTTTTTTTAGTGTCTGAATAGTTGCTGTTTCGTTAAATTCTAACATGGGTCTAAAATGAAGATTGTTTGAATGATTCATCGTTGGTGTTTTCTGTAATGGTGAGAAGTTTAAAAAACAAATGATAAAAAGGATTTCCTTTAGTGTTATGATAAGCTATTCACGAAATTCATATGAAGAGCATGTTTTTCTCACCTCTTAAGATGAAGTTATAATGGTGCCCGATTAGAACAGGGTTTTGTGATTGGGTGGTATAGGTTGCATTGTTTTGGTGATTGTAAATTTCATATTTCTAGGCCTTAGCAGAATTGGGTTTTCATTCGTGATATTGGCCATGTTCGTGCCTTGTCTATTGATTTTGAATTTGGTTTTTGTGGGACGACCCTAAACTTTAATTTGGGTCTGTTATGGACATTAAGAGCGAAAGACCAATTTCATTGATTAGTCAAAACTGTGTTAGTATGTAGGTGCTTGTCCGTGTGAAACGAGTTGAAAAACTGTGGGGGCATACCTTGGTTTTTCAAGTCAGTTTACTAGTATTCTTTGTCAGATGTTCTAAACATATAGGTCATCTTAGGTGTAGGTTTCAATAAACAATAGAAGAGATATAAATCAGATCATTCAATAAACAATAGAAGAGATATAAATCAGATCATTCAATAAACAATAAAAGAGATTAGTTATCTGTTAATGATACTAAAAAGAGAGTACTAGCTAATACAGTCTTAAGCTTGTAAGATTGTTAAAACATTGTAGGATGTTAATCGATTGCAAGTAGTTGAAAAAGAGCTGTTTCCATTGTCATCATAACAATTCTGTTATGGCTAAAGCATGTATTTTTATGTCATGGTTTGCATGTTGATATAGTTAGAAGGAAGGACTCCAGTTATTAACTAGCCAATGTCAACATTTTATCACTATCTTAAGATAGGATCTCCTTGACTTAACGCACTACAATGATGTAAATTAGTCATGGGTAGCATTCAGTTGGCACTAGTCCTTCTCAAGAGATTACAATTTTTTGTAGTGCAATGCATACCCTTTTTTTAACAAGATCATAGTTTTTTCGTTGTGATCATATTGTCATTGTTTGTTTTTTTTCATGCAGGATGGTGAGATTTGGACTTTTAGTGTCAGAGCGTTTGACTCGACACTTCCAGAACGTACAATCAATGTGAACTATGATGGCTTTGCTGAAGGTTATTATGTTTAAATTGTAATGTTTTCGTCAGTAACATGTTTTCTTTTTATGGTAATCATGTTTTGTCTGTGCATTAATATATACAGAGAAGCTATTCAATCAATAATGATGTAAGACCTAATGTGATGCAGATGTTAAAGTGGGAGATGAACTCCTTGTGGATGGTGGGATGGTGAGGTTTGAAGTGATTGAGAAGATTGGTCCTGATGTTAAATGCCTATGTACTGATCCTGGACTATTGTTGCCTCGGGCTAATTTGACTTTCTGGAGGGATGGGAGTCTGGTACGGGAACGTAATGCCATGCTCCCCACAATTTCGCCCAAGGTCAGTGCATGATTTTTTAGAATTTGATGATTAGCATGCTGAATTGCTTGTTTATTTCCAAAGAAGCTTATAGGTGGTCTTGTATCTTTTTTTTCTCACACAAACTTTTTATTTATTTAGGACTGGTTGGACATTGATTTTGGGATTGCAGAGGGTGTGGAATTTATTGCCATATCTTTTGTTAAGTCTGCTGAAGTGATTACTCATCTTAAAAGCTATATCGCTGCAAGATCTCGTGATAGGTAAGCACTGTAATATGTATTACATCCTCGTCTACTTCTGTAGTGATATTATAATGACAGTTTAGCTCTCTCTCTCTCTCTCTCTCTCTCTCTACCAACCCACCCTTGCTTGACATGTTATGCCAAATTGTTTATCTTGGTTGTCATACTATTGACGGCTTTTATATGCATTTTAATTGCTTGCATTTTGTTTAATTTCTTTAAAATGTTGGTTTGCTATCATTTTAACTATTTAATTTGGGATCTATCATACTATGTCATTTGTACTGAAGCTACTCTAGTTAATATGAAAGCCGTCAATGCATATTTGTGTCTGGTTTTTTCTTTCTTTTTTTCTCTCTTTTTTTTATTTTATTGCATTTAGGATATATGGCTAATTAGATTATTTTGTTGTGTTGGTACAGTGACATTTCTCTCATTGCAAAGATAGAAAGTATTGACTCATTGAAGAACTTGGAAGAGATCATTCGAGCATCAGATGGAGCAATGGTAGCAAGAGGAGATTTGGGTGCGCAGATACCACTGGAACAGGTCCCATCAGCCCAGCAAAAGATCGTGCAAGTTTGCAGGCAGCTAAATAAGCCAGTTGTTGTTGCCTCTCAACTTCTTGAGTCTATGATTGAATATCCTACACCCACTAGAGCTGAAGTGGCTGATGTTTCTGAAGCGGTGAGGCAGAGAGCGGATGCTTTGATGCTTTCTGGTGAGTCAGCTATGGGCCAGTATCCAGAGAAGGCATTGGCTGTTCTCAGAAGTGTTAGCCTGAGAATTGAGAGGTGGTGGAGGGAAGAGAAACGCTATGAAGCAATGGAACTTCCAGATGTTGGTTCTTCATTTTCAGACAGTATTTCAGAGGAGATTTGCATCTCGGCTGCCAAGCTGGGTAAGGATTCTCTGATTCATATCTCTCGAGTTCTCGACGATTTTGCTAGGGACAGCACTAGATCTTTATTTCTGTTGTTTCTCATCTTTATTTGGATTATGTTTTGGCAGCTAATAACTTAGAGGTGGATGCACTTTTTGTCTACACGAAGACAGGACACATGGCATCTCTACTGTCACGATGCAGGCCTGACTGCCCAATCTTTGCTTTTACTAGTACGACATCTGTACGGAGACGTCTGAACCTACAATGGGGTCTGATACCCTTCCGTTTAAGCTTCTCCGATGATATGGAAAGTGACCTCAACAAAACCTTCTCGTTGCTCAAGGCCAGAAATTTGATAAAATCAGGTGACCTTGTTATTGCTGTCTCAGACATGTTGCAATCCATCCAAGTTATGAATGTCCCTTGAGAAACTAGATAATTTTTAGACTGCATTAGCAATCAAATAGCTATATCAGTTTCTGCTGGTTCAACATTGGTTGGTGGTGGAAAGAGACTCAGAGTAATCACGAGTTAAGTCAAGCTTCCATCCTTGACCACTCTGAACCCGGATTCAATTATGTTGATCATATTGACGGTAGATTTTGATGAGTTTATGCCACTTGGGTTTCTGGTCTCACATTCATGCCCTCTGCTTCGCGAAGGTTGAGAAAAGGAAATCTTTTAAGGTAAAGATGTCTTTCTTTCGTTTGGTTTGTTTGTTTCTCTCTTTGGATTATATAAACAGTTTAGTTTAAGTTATGTATTGTTGTAATCTGATTCGAACTTAAAAGTTTCCTTTTTATGAATGAATAAATGGTTTGGAAATTTGATTAAAGAAAAAAGAAAGCATAATTTATTGATAATGCAATCATTTATAAACAACTGTTACAGTTTATATGGTATTTCTAACTCGTTCCTACCATCCAGTCCTCCACCCCTTTGAGTGGAAAAGTGCAATGAAGGCCAAAGAAATATAAAATCATTAGAAATGCATGCATGCATTGGTTTGGCCATATATCTTCAATGAACCTTCTTTTATGTTATCCATTTTTAACCTTTTTCTTTTCTCTGACAGAGGTGTGAGTATGTTTGCATTGGGATCTATTATCTGAAGACCTTCTTTGATCCATCACTCAGGAAATACCTATTTGATTAATTATGACAAAAATAAATTTTATATATTTTAAAGTTTACCATAATCAAATCATCATGAGCGAAACTGAAATGTAAAAAGGTTTGAGGTTTCCATAACTTTTTATCCCACTGCCAACTAGTGTGGGCTTTCATGGTCCATGAAGGCCTCCAGGCCCTCCCCACTGTGAATGTTTTTGTTATTTTAATGATAGCTTTTTTTGATTAAACCAAAAAAGGCACCAAAAGCCCAGACTCAAAGGATACTATCCTCGAGAGTCATGCAGTTCAAAAAGGGAGGAGGCATCTATCTGCTCAGGGCTAAAAGACTCCACAGCATACTGACTAGCCGCCCATTGACAAGCTAGATGAGCTAATCGATTACAGCTTCAGCAGAAGGATCAAAATAATTACAAATATTCAAAATGCTGGAAAAAGTATAAAAGGACGTCCAATGCAAGGAAGGACTTGTAGGGTTATTCAAGCTTTGGATAACAGCTTTGGCATCGCTTTCGCAGCAAACCCGAGACCACCCCTCACGCTTAGCACAAGTCAGTGCACGAAGGATTGCCATCAGCTCAGCGGCCTCTGGATCAATGAAATTCTCATTGAAAGAGAAAAATAGAAAAAAGCATTACCCTGATGATCCCGAGCCACACAACCGAAGTGACTTCCATATCCCTCACCGCAGCGTTTGAATTGAGCATTCTTAAAAACATGCATCTCAAAGCAAGAACGTCATTATCCATGGACACCACTTGGTGCTTATGAAACACATTATTACTCCGAATTCTCCAAACTTGATCCATAATAAGAGCACTGAAAAGGGAAAAAAGAGAGTAAAAAATCAGCTATGGAACTAAAGGCCTTTAGCAACGGAACTCTTGAAATTAATTAATTAACATGTATATATTGAAGGTGAACGAAAACCATTGTAATTAATTAACATAGTAACACAGCCTTGGGAATTAGAGGGCAAACAGAATTACCCACTTCTATATTATCCCTCTTTTAAAATAGATGTTTCCCTTGGTATATTTCTTGCACATATTGACCACTGGTTTTGATTACTCTAACCCTTTAATTGTGCTTTGTTCCATGCTATTTAGGAACCTAAAATCACTCATTATAGATTCTAAAATAGAACATCTGCTTTAGTTTATGAACTAATCCCAAAAAATAAAAAATTGGCAAAGTTTCAACGACACCTCTTTGTTTGGCAGAAATACCTTCCTATTTTATAAAATTACAAGAATATTCTCACATTTTATTTCTTTTATCCGTTTTGTACAACATTGTTTGGATTTTTCACTTATGAATGATCACACTTTTATATAAAATACATTAAATTACATCTGAATGCTTTCATACACTTACTTCATATGTGAATATTTTAAACAAATAATTTTATTTTAAAAAGAAAAAAAAAAAGACATTATAGCAAAAATGAAACACGAGGAAGTGTGTTAATGCAATTTTTAAAACTAAAAAACAGAGAGTGCTAAACTGTAATTTTCCCTAAAACATTTATTTTATTTTATTTTGTCTTTTTCCTTATCTGCATCTTCTAGTTTGATCATTCTAGCCCAAGTGAAACCAAATCCAACCCTCTGTAAAGATGGTTATCTAGTAGCTTTTGGAAACTTTCCAAGTCCAATGCCATTGAAAAACGGGACATGAAATGTGCTGACTAGCGCTGTAGCTTGTCCTGAAGCTGCTCAACCAACCACCATCAAAGAACAAGTAAGAATCATTACCTCCAGAAATAAAATAAAAATATGGGTTATTTTGGCACGATATGTTAAAAACGTGTGAATGAGCAATGTTAATGTTGCAGCTCTTGTGCCTCCACCAGACCCACTGCAATATTGACGTTTCATGAGGAGCTTCTTTGTTTTTATTTGGTCTTATTATGGGGAATTTTCTAACCTTTTTTTTGCGTAAATTTTGAGACATTTACATGGGAAAATCTCTATTTTTTTGTTCTTTTCTCATTAACATCTTTAGGTTTTTTCAAGATGCCGGCTATCTAAATAATTCTTATTTACATTTTTATTTAAAAAAAGTTAAAGAAAATAAAAAGACAGACAGACAAGTTAGTGACCTGGAGGTCCTGGACATATCTTTGAAATACTAGAATAAGCAAACAAATTTATCTACCACATCTTTATTAACTTCTAAAAGCTTGCAGAAACTTTTGAAAATGGAGCATTCAAACTATTGAAATTAAAAGCAAAACGGGGACGTTTAGTACATCTCGTCTGAATTTTACTCTTTGAAGAAATAAAGTTTTACTGTTTAGTTGTACACACCTCTCTTTTTTTTTTTTGCTGAAACACCTCACTTTGCTTTGTAAGGGAGGTTGCATAGATTTTCTTAATTCATTTGATTTGTAAATTATGCTAATATATATATATATATTTATTTATTTGTTATGAGTTTGATTTGATAATACTACACTGAATTTTACCATATTATCTATTCAAATAAATTTTTAAATTATATTTTCAACCTAATTAAATAAATTTTGAAAAAATGAAACAGTTGTTATAATCATCTCTGGAATATAATTTTAAACTGATTATACGTAGAAATGCTAAAAAACCAGGTCAAAATGTGCCTTCAAAGCTCATGTATATAGTAAATGGGATTGTTTATCTAAGACTAGGTCATTGGTTTAAATCAATTCAGGATGTGCCATAAAAAATACTCATCAAGCAAATAATATATAATAATAATTCTGGCATACTAAAGATTATAAGATATACATTTGTAAGCATTCAAACATATATATATATATATATGTTGAAAAATACAAGGCGTGTGATAGGGCAGGCCACTGTTTGGCACTATACTTGTGAGCAAAAAAACAGAGGCAAAATAATATGTGATGGGAAATTAGATTGGTTAGAAATAGGATAAAAGGCTAATCAGTTGTAAACCCCTTCCAGCTTTATCCACAGTGAAAGCCACTGGGTGGGCTCAAAACTATCAGCTCCATTTCCATAATTTAGTTAGTGGGTCCCTTTTTTTGATGCCCAATTGCCAAATATAATGTTAATAAAGGCTTTTGAGGTGGCCTTGAAAGCCCATATAACACCTGCTTCGCTGGCAATTATTTTGGTGGCTTTGATAGGATAACCATCAAAGTTTTTATTTTGAGTTTTTCAATTAAAAAAATTGGGTTTTTGTTTGGTAAATAAAATTGGGATCTAATCAATGGTGAGATGGGGTTTTATATCTTTATTAGATCATTTAATGATAGGTGGATCACCCAATGTATGGGCAATTATATAATGAGGAATACATGTGAATGATGGAGTTGATACTCGATGAGATTTTAGCATCATCATTCATGGGTCCCACGTCCCAGTTCATATGTGGCCTACTGATTCATCATTTGTGGACTTCTTCAACCCCATTATGCTTATACATCATCATGAAAAACTGTTAATTATGCAATTATTTTATAATAGTGATCTAATCTTTATATATCTATATATCAATATTAAATTTTATAATACCAATTCCTTGTTTGGTTTTCTCCACCGAAGAAAATAAATTAAAAATTACCTAAAACAAGAATCCAACCCCAATAATCCCAAACAGATGAGTTCCAGTGTTAGGAGGGACAAAGACAACGCCATCATTTCATATATAGCTTTTCTTATCAAACACCTTTATGTCCTCATCAGTCATCATCTATCATTTTTACAAAATTAATAAATAAATAAAATAAAATAAAATAAATAAATAATTGTTTGAGACCAACATTTTTTTTTCCTGACAAAACCAACTTCGTTCTTACGATAAAAA